>SJYV01024861.1:0-22798 GCA_006410875.1 Neotragus pygmaeus | reverse complement strand
TTGGCCACCTGATGCGAAGAGCTGACTCATTTGAGAGGACCCTGATGCTGGGAAAGATTGAAGGCAGGAGGAGAAAGGGATGGCAGAGAATGAGATGGTTGGATGGCATCACCGACTCTATGGACATGGGTTCGGGTAGACTCCGGCAGTTGGTGATGGACAGGGAAGCCTGGGATGCTGTGATTCATGGGGTCGCGAAGAGTTGGACACGACTGAGCGACTTAACTGAACTGGACTCAGGTCCTTGTTTTGCTTATTTCATAGAAACAAACACAGAAAGTCAAGCAAAATAAAGAAACAAGGAGTACATTCAAAGAAAAAGAAAAAACCCTGATGAAATGAAGCTAAGTAACTTATCTGATTGAGAGTTCAAAGTAATGGTCATAAAGAAGTTCACCAAGTTGAGGAGAAGAATGAAGGAATACAGTGAGAATATCAACAAAGAGAAAATATGAGAAAGAACTAATCAGAGATGAAAACTATAATGGAAATGAAAAATACATGAGAGGGAATAAGTATTAGATTATGTGATACCAAAAACAGATATGTGATCTAGAAAACAGAATAATGGAAATCACCCAATCATAATAGCAAAAAAGAAAAAAAAAATTTTAAATATGAAGATTTCTCAAACCTGAAGAAGGAAACAGATAATCCGGTACAATAGGAGAGGGTTCTAGACAAGATGGATACAAATGGACCTACACCAAGATATAATTAAAATGATAAAAGTTAAAGGTAAATGTAATTCTAAAGTCAGCAAGAAGAAACAATCATATACAAGGGATTCCCTATAAGGCTATTAGCTAATTTCTTTACAGAAATTTTGCAAGTTAGAATGAGTGGCATAAATATATTCAAACTACCAAAAGGGAAAAACTTGCAACATAGGTTACTCTTCCCAGGATTACATTTGGAATTTTAGGAGAAATATGGAACTTCTTAGACAAGTAAAATCTAAAAGAACTCATCAATACTAAATCTAAAAGAAGTAATGGGTCTTGAAGTTGAAAAAAGAAGACAATAAAAATAAGAAACTAGAGGAAATGAAAAATACCACTAGTAAAAGTAAATATATGATAAATATTGAGGATCAACCTCTTTAATAAACTAGTATGAAGATTAAAAGACAAAAAATTATAAAAGCAACAATTAGTATAATAAGCAGTTAAGGAATAAGCATGAAGATTTAAAATATGACATGAAAGCCCCAAAATGTGCAGGAGAGGAATGAAAACATAGAACTTTTAGAATGAGTTTGATCTATTCTCAGCCTTTTGGCTAAGAACAAGTGTAGGATGAGTTTGAACTTAAAGGAAAACCCATTTAAATAAGTAGATATGTCAACATTTATGAACCACATGTTAACCACAAATCACAAACCTACAATAGTTGGGCAAAAATCAGAGGGAAAGGAACATAAGCATAGCACAAAAGAAATTGATCAAACCACAAGGGAAGAAACAAAAATAAGATGAAGAGAACAACTTTAAAGACAACAGGAAAATAAGTACTAAAATGGCAATAAGTATATACCTATCAATAATTACTTTGAATGTCAATAGACTAAATCCTCTAATCAGAAAACATAGGGTGGCTAATTGGATTAAAAAAATGATAAATAGAACTCATCTATATGTACTTCAGAAAGAAGGACAGAAAGTGAAAGTCAAGGGATGGAGAAAGTAACGTGAATGGAAACGACAAGAAAGGGGGATAGCAATATTCATGTCAGACAAATTAGACTTTATTAAAAAGTCTATTAGTTGCTCAGTTGTGTCCAACCCTTTGTGGTCCCATGGACTATAGCCCATCAGGCTCCTCTGTCCATGGAATTTCCAGGCAAGAATACTGGAGTGGGTTGCCATGCCCTCCTNGTCAAGGGATGGAGAAAGTAATGTGAATGGAAATGACAAGAAAGGGGGATAGCAATATTCATGTCAGACAAATTAGACTTTATTAAAAAGTCTGTTAGTTGCTCAGTTGTGTCCAACCCTTTGTGGTACCATGGACTATAGCCCATCAGGCTCCTCTGTCCATGGAATTTCCAGGCAAGAATACTGGGGTGGGTTGCCATTCCCTTCTCCAGTGGATCTTCCCAACCCAGGGATCAAACTCGGGTCTCCTGAATTGCAGGCAGGTTCTTTACCATCTGAGCCACCTGGGAAGCCCTCTAAAAAAGACAGAAGGGCTTTAAATAATGATAAAAGGATCACTACAAGAAGACTCATTGACATATATGCCCTCAATAAAGGAGCTTCTAAATCTATAAAGAAATTACGATCAGACACAAAGGGAGAAATTGACAGTGATATAATAATAGTAGGGAACTTTAATACCTCTCTTACATCAATATAAAGATCATCCAGACAGAAAAATTAAAAAGTTAACAGTGATCTAAAATAAAACAATATATCAGCTGAACTTAATAGATATTTAAAGAATGTTTCATCAAAAAAAAGGAAAGTACAAACTTTTTCCAAGTGTACATGGAACATTGTCCACAATAGCTAACATGTTAGGCCAAAAATCGAGTCTCAGTAAATTTAAGAAGATGGAGATCATATCAAGCATGTTTTCCAACCATAGCAATATGAAACTAGAAATCTGTTACAAATATAAGACTGGAAAGATCACAAATATATGGAGACTGAACAACATGCTACTAAATAATGAGTCAATGAAGACATCAAAAAGAAAATAAAAAACTAACTGAGACAAATATAAACACAATTTTCCAAAATGTATGGGATGTAACAAAAGCAGTTGCTCAGTCATATCTGACTCTTTGCAACCCCATGGATTGTAGCCCACCAGGCTCCTCGGTCCATGGGATTTTCCAGGCATGAACACTGGAGTGAGTTGCTGTTTCCTTCTCCACGTAGCAATACCAGCCTACTCCAAAAAACAAAGAAAATCTCAAATAAACAATCTAACTTTACATCTAAAGAAACTAAAAAAGATCAAACAAAGCTCAAAGTTAGTAAAAGGAAGGACATAATAGAGTGATATTTTGTAAGATAGAAAATAAAAAAAAGAAATCAATGAACCTAAGAGATAGTTCTTTGAAAAGATAAAGAAAATTTACAAACCTTTAGCCAAACTCATTAAGAAAAAAAAGATAAAGTGTTCACATAAAGAAAATCAGAAATGAAAGAGGAGATGTTATCACCAATATCACAGAAATTTAAAAATTAAGAGATTACTATAACCGCTGTCTCTTATACACATCTTTCCCNCTTTAGCCAAACTCATTAAGAAAAAAAAAAGATAAAGTGTTCACATAAAGAAAATCAGAAATGAAAGAGGAGATGTTATCACCAATATCACAGAAATTTAAAAATTAAGAGATTACTATAACCGTTATACACCAACAAATTGGAGTAAAATTGGAAGAAAAGGATAAATATGTAGAAACATACAATCTTCCAAGATGGAATCAGGAAGAAATAGAAAACCTAAGCAGACCAAGAACCAGTAATGAAATTGAAAGAAAGAAAAATTTAAGTTGCTCAGTCATGTCCAGCTCTTTGTGACCCCATGGACTGTAGCCTGCCAGGCTTCTCAAGCCCATGGAATTTTCCAGGCAAGGATACTGGAGTGGGTTGCCATTTCCTTCTCCAGGGGATCTTCCCAATCCCACACTGCAAGCAGACTCTACCATTTGCACCACCAGGGAAGTCCAATGAAACTGAATCAGTAATCAAAAATGTTCAACCAGGATCAAGGAACTTCACAGGTCAATTTTGCCAAAATTCAACATCCAATTATGATCATCACACAGCTAACATCATACTCAATGATGAAAAGCTGAAATTATTTCCTCCAAGATTAGGAACAAGATAAGGATACCCATTCTCACCACTTCTATTCAAAATATTTTTGGAAGTCCTAACCACAGCATCAAGAGAAGAAAAATAAATAAAAGGAATCTAAATTGGGAAGAAAGAAATAAATTGCAGGTGGCATAATATTAAACAGAATAGAAAATTCTAAAGATGCCAGCAAAAAACTACTGAAGGTCATCAAGGAATTTGGTAAAGTTGCAGGATAAAATATTAATACACAGAAATATGTTGCTTTCTATACACTTATAATGAACTATCCAGATGAGAAATTAAAAGAACACANATGCATTAAACTATCCACATTTTAGGTGTTGAATCACATATGTGTTATTCGCTTCTGAATTACGATACTCTTGGGGCTTCCTTGGTGGCTCCAAAAGAAACTGTCTGAAATTCAGGAGACTAGGGTCAATATCTGTGTTGGGAAGATCCCCTGGAGAAGGGAGTGGCTACCCTGTCAAGTATTGTTGCCTGAGAATCCCATGGACAGAAGACCCTGGTGGGCTACAGTCTGTGGGGTCACAAAGAGTTGGACATGACTAACAACTGAAGCACAGTGCTGCAATCCTCTTGGCTTTTGGCGCGGAAGCACTTGCATCTGGAATAATTTAATAGTCTATATTTGCTTTATATTCATAGTATTTATAACTTTGAGTTTTTCCCTGAAAAGGATGTCTCAGAGTGGAAGCTTATGTCCAAAATAAAAACAATTCATGAGAAATAATTCATGTTTTAGGAATTTTATTTTTAAAAATTAATGTTATTAATTTTCCTCTACTAAATTTAAAAAACTCACAAATTCACAGAATTTGAAGGAGCTGAGGGTGGGCAAAATAAGAACTTCACCTAATCTGACTTACAGAAATTAATTCTACCACTTTTACCTTTGTACCTATTAAATGGAACCTGCCATTTGTCATATTCTTATTACAGTGTAGCATCAGGAATGGAATCTACTCTCAGTTTTACTTTCTTTTACATGGTTCCTAATATTTCTGCCTCAAATAAATTTCTAGAAAGTCTTTTAAGAAACGTAAGTTTTTTCAGGGTCTTGGTATTTTTCTCTTTACAGAGTAAAATACATAGTTGAGTGGGAGAAAAATCTGTAAATAGTATACATGATTTAAAAAGTTACATATTTTATTTTTTCCTTGATTTGCAAAAGATAATGCTTATAATGTCACATTGAATAAAACTTTAACTCTGAGATATGCCTGAAGATATTATATCCTCTAATATGGAACCAAATTATTCATTTTTTTAAACTTCAATAACAACTATGAATTGGTTATAGTAATTTAGGTTGACCTAATCTTGATGCTTCTTTTGAGCATAATCAACTTTCAATTATTTTAAAATTGCTGTTTTTCAAACTTAGGTANTTATATCCTCTAATATGGAACCAAATTATTCATTTTTTTAAACTTCAATAACAACTATGAATTGGTTATAGTAATTTAGGTTGACCTAATCTTGATGCTTCTTTTGAGTATAATCAACTTTCAATTATTTTAAAATTGCTGTTTTTCAAACTTAGGTAATTCTTATAGAGTTACAAGTTTTGACCTGTCCATTTACCACCCTCCTATTATTTACTTAATATTTTTTTTTGAAAAATGAACCCAATTTTATTTATATTGAAATATAAATATTACTTTTTGTCTTAAACTTTTTCTTGGCTCTTTTTCATAGTGGTCATGCAAGTTTGGAAAGTATCAAGGCACAGATCATACAAAAATTGTATACTAAGCCCTAAAATAACATTTACTATTAGCACATCCTGAGAATTTTGATATTAGATTTTATTTCAATTTAGCATGCCTGACTAAAAACTTGTTATTGTTCACCATACTGTAACCACTTACCTCTCCACAAGTCTTTTGGGTATTAACTTCTTAGAAGAATAAATTCCATAGTCAGTATTACATATTGTGTATATACATGCNTTTTGATATTAGATTTTATTTCAATTTAGCATGCCTGACTAAAAACTTGTTATTGTTCACCATACTGTAACCACTTACCTCTCCACAAGTCTTTTGGGTATTAACTTCTTAGAAGAATAAATTCCATAGTCAGTATTACATATTGTGTATATACATGCATAGTGGAAACAGTGACAGACTATTTCCTAAGTAATGTTTCAGCCTTTTTCTTATAATCAGAGAAAGTGATGGCACCCCACTCCAGTACTCTTACCTAGCAAATCCCATGGACNGTATATACATGCATAGTGGAAACAGTGACAGACTATTTCCTAAGTAATGTTTCAGCCTTTTTCTTATAATCAGAGAAAGTGATGGCACCCCACTCCAGTACTCTTACCTAGCAAATCCCATGGACGGAGGAGCCTGGAAGGCTGCAGTCCATGGGGTCGCTGAGGGTCGGGCGTGGCAGAGCAACTGAACTGAAGAACCACAGGAAAAAAAAAGATCTTGCATGTAGTCCTCTTTTAGGAGCAAAGGATGTGGCTGGATTTCTTTCCTTCACTTGAATGGATGAATGGACGGATGGACGGATGGATGGATGGAAGGATGAATGAATGAGCCACCAGGAAGCCCAGAATAAAATCACAGATTGCTCTGTTACTGGTGGCGTTTTAATGACAAAATGGCACATTTGGTAAATATTATTGTACAGATATAAAATCCTCTTGAATACAATTGTAATGATACCAAGTGTTATTCCAGAGGTTTTTATATCTGTAGAATAATATCTACCATATATGCTGTTCAATCATTAAAAAGCCACCAGTATTAGAACAATGTTATTTTTTCATCCATCCATCCATCCATCCATCTATTCATTCATTAATTCATATATTGAGCTCCTAATATGTGAAAGCACCTCCACCCCTTTACCCTTCGGTAACCATAAATTTGTTTTCTATGTCTGCGAGTCTATTTCTGCTTTGTAAATAAGTCCATTTGTATCAATATTTTAGATTCCACAGATAAGCAATTTCATCTGATATTTATCTTTCTCTCTCTGGCTTACTTCAGTCAGTATGATAATCTCTAGGTCCATCCATGTTGCTGCAAATGACTTTATTTCCTTTTTTTTTAATGCCTGAGTAATATTTAATTGTATATATGTACCACATCTTCTTTATCCATACCTCTGTCAGTGGATACTTGGGTTGCTTTCAAGTCTTAACTAATGTAAATAGTGCTACAATATACATTGGGGTGCATGTGTCTTTTTAAATTACAGTTGTTTTTTTTTTCCAGAGATAGGCCCAGGAGTGGGATCACTGGATCATATGGTGACTCTATTTTTAATTTTTTAGGGAAGCTTCATATTGTTCTCCTTATGGGCTGTACTGATTTACATTCCAACCAAAAGTTTATGAGGGTTCTCTTTTCTCCTCACCATCTCCAACATTTATTTTTGCAGACTTTTTGATGATGGCCATCCTGACCAGTGTGAGGTGATAAATCATTGTAGTTTTGATTTTTTTTCTCTAATAATTAGTGATACCAACATCCATTTTTAAGTGGAACATATAAAAGACCAAGTCTCCACTCTGTGGAGCATCTCATCAAAGTGGACCATTTGGATCAGGATAGTGAGAAATAGATGGATTACAGATAAGTGTAAGGCTAGCTTGTTCTTAAAGCTCTGTGAAAAAGTAACCTAGTTCACAGAAGTTTTGTTTCAGCAAAAAGGACTGAAACTATCTTAATAAAGATGTTGATAATGGCAGTACTTCTAATAGCAATAAGCGCTACTAATTAATTTAATAAGTCAGTGCTCTCAGACCTCAACAAACCTAGCTATTGTTAGATAATTGGAAGAACTGGTGTTACTCCATGACACTCATGATAGCCTTAAGGAGAGAATTTTGTGAGAGTAATACAGAGAGTTTGGGCAGAATATTAGGTATAAACTAGAGTAAGATCGGAGAAGGCAGTGGCACCCCACTCCAGTACTCTTGCCTGGAAAATCCCATGGACGGAGGAGCCTGGTAGGCTGCAGTCCATGGGGTCGCTAGAGTCGGGCACGACTGAAGCGACTTAGCAGCAGCAGCAGCAGAGTAAGATACAAATAGTGTCTACAAAATCAAGTCACATTAATTGATATCACGAAGATTCTACAGTGTTGTATCACATTAATTTATTAAAAAGTTGTTGGATAACAGCTATGTANCGACTGAAGCGACTTAGCAGCAGCAGCAGCAGAGTAAGATACAAATAGTGTCTACAAAATCAAGTCACATTAATTGATATCACGAAGATTCTACAGTGTTGTATCACATTAATTTATTAAAAAGTTGTTGGATAACAGCTATGTACCAGTCACTTTTAGAGGTCTGGAAATATAAAAATAGAAACTTTTCTGACTTAAAGGAGCTTAATGTCGAGTGAAGGATATTCATGATAGCAATAATTACCTTTCTAAATAACATTCTCTAGTAACTGGAAAACTCATTTGTGTCTCTCTACAATAAACTCAATGAATTTTAAAAGCTCTTTGTTGATATATTCATATATCTGTGAACTTTTGTCAGATCAGAACATATTTATTGACTACCTAGTATGTATGCCAAGCATTTTGTGAGAGGCTAGAGAGATCATGACAAAGACTTTGGTCTTACTTTCAAGAAACACTTAGTCATATGTGATATAGAGCTGCCTACATGCCAATTTAAAAATATATTACTAAGTGAATCCAAACTCAGTCAAAGAAAGGAACAAAATACTATGCACAGTCTTTGTTTTCTTCTTTTCTATTCCTTTTCTCAACTCTTTAGTGCTTTTTGGTCTTAGGATGTTTGCGTAAGTTTGGCTTTGTTTTGTTTAGGTTAGCAAATCAAGTAGGATTCCTGGTGGTGACCAATAGAAACTGACTTTGATTAACTTAAGCAACAAACAAAAGGAATTTAAAGGACACATAATGCATTACTCATAATGGAAAATGAATGGTTCAAAAACATAGGCTTTGGGAAAGAACAGAAACCCTCTGTTTCTCCAGTGATCTTGGCAGTGAGGACCCATAATCATTTTCCTTGGAAATGACTCAGTTCTGTCTTCTAACTTTTTTTATGTCGCCATCCAATATTCACATTCCTAGGAGAGAGAATTTTGATTGTTCCGATGTGAGTTATGTGCCCATACCTAGGATAAGGCGGAAATAGCAGCATGATTTACAGTTCTCCTAGAACCACATGGAGTAGAGGAATGGTTTTTCAAGGGAAGAGTGAAAAGAGTAATTTTTAGTCAATTACAGGACAACGGATGCTGGGTATATAAAAACAGTGTTTCTCAAAGTTGAGACATGCATGTCCTCTTAAATGAAAAAAAGATGATCACAGCTCTCCTCAGTGTAGTTTAAAATTATTTTACTTCAGCATGATTTTCACTATTTTAAAATGTTCAAACATTTTATGCTTATAAGAAATATACTACTTATTTTTATAAGTTTGTTGAATGGGGAAGGATAGAAACGTGATCACTATTTTTTGTTTCTTGGTTTAAAACAACATGGAAAATTACATGTAATAGTACAGTAATACTGTGTTTCTGTTTTCCTTCCCAATGGAGCTGTCAACGGGTAGCTAAGGGTAGAGAGTAGTTTCCCATAATTTCCATACTACCCTCCTGCATAATCTTCAAAGTTATCTTACCAATCAAGTGCAAACAAAATTAAAAGAGAACATAACATTTTTATTTTAAAACACAGCTTGCCTGTGACAGATGACATTGTTTACTGAAACTTAATCATTGCTCAAAACATAAATATGAAATCAGCTGCTACAAGACAGTTTCCTTTAACTTTGGGATGTCTATATCACCATATGCTCAGGGCTACCGCAAACTCTCCTTCATGTTTCTTCACTGAGACAACTTAATAACCATTGTTTTCAGAAACTTTAGTGATAACCATCTAACCTTCATTTGGCATGAAAATATTTGTATATTAAGTCCACATCTGTGCTTTTGTCATTAGCTTCAACAAATGAAGCTGTTTCACTGTGATAGTATAGACGAATGCAAAGTTGTTGAAATGATAAAGCTGCTCTTAAGTATAAGGCAGCTATCCAGAATATTCTTGTGTATAAAATTTTAGATTATTATCAAAATAAGCACATTAAATTAAAAGAATTGTCTTGAGTAGAAATCACATATCCTAATTGGGCACTGCTTTGGGCAGTCTGATTGTAGAGGCAGGTGAAGGATAGAAGGATAGGAAGGATAATCACTACGGGCAGGATACTCCCTACATCTCTGCATAGGTCTCCTTTCTTTGTTATTTGAACTTGGTTTAGTAGTCTTTAGTGAATGCACACAGCACTGATCAAGTTTTCTTTTTCTTTTATAAAGAATTTTATTAGGTAGAAAAGAATGAGAGAAACTATGCATTTTATAAGATGATTTACTATATATTATTTGTTGATGCAAATCAGGAAAACTGCTTCTCAAGAAATAGTAGACTTTCATTTATTTATAAGAGAAGACAGTTATCATGAAATTATACGTGTGATAGATCCTGGTTCACACTTGGATGGTTGTCCGGCTTTGCAGGCAGATTTGTTACCATCTGAGCCACCAGGGAAGCCCCTTGGATGGTTCTGAAACAATTGTTGTTAACAAAAATTATTTGAAATTTGAACTTTGTATAAGCAGTTTGTTTCAAGGTGTAATAGAACAGCCAATTATTAGTAAATATACAACCCCCTTTACAAGGTTGTTGGTTGGAGAAGGATGAAGAATGATTGCCTCTGAAGGAAATTAAATCAGTATTTTGAAGAAATATCGGCACACACATGTTGCATTATGTGTTGCACACATTGCAGCATTATTCACAATAGTCAATATATGAATACAACCTAAATGTCCTTTGACAGATGAATAGTTAAAAGAAAATGTGATATGTATATATATATATATATATATAATAGAATATTAGTAAGCCATTATAAGGAAGAAAATTCTGCCCTTATCTGTGATAACATGGATAAACTTGGAGGACATTATGCTAAGTGAAATAAGCCAGACAGAGACAGACAGGATCATATGGTATCACTTATAGGTATAATCTTTTTTAAAAAGCTACCTTCATAGAAACAGAGAGAGCTGCCAGGAGCTGGGAAGAGATTGAAATGGAGAGATGTAGTCAGCAATGGCAACCCACTCCCGTACTCTTGCCTGGAAAATCCCGTGGATGGAGGAGCCTGGTGGGCTGCAGTCCATGGGTNAGCTACCTTCATAGAAACAGAGAGAGCTGCCAGGAGCTGGGAAGAGAGTGAAATGGAGAGATGTAGTCAGCAATGGCAACCCACTCCCGTACTCTTGCCTGGAAAATCCCGTGGATGGAGGAGCCTGGTGGGCTGCAGTCCATGGGTTCGCTAAGAGTCGGACACGACTAGGCGACTTCACTTTCACTTTTCACTTTCATGCATTGGAGAAGGAAATGGCAACCCACTCCAGTGTTCTTGCCTGGAGAATCCCAGGGATGGGGGAGCCTGGTGGGCTGCCGTCTATGGGGTTGCACAGAGTCAAACACAACTGAAGTGACTTAGCAGCAGCAGCAGCAGTCAAAGGGTAAAAACTTCCAGATATGCAGATGATACCACTCTAATGGCAGAAAGCAGAGGAACTAAAGAGCCTCTTGATGAGGGTGAAGGAGGAGAGTGAAAAAACCGGCTTAAAACTCAATATTAAAAAACTAAGGTCATGGCATATGGTCCCATCACTTCATGGCAAATAGAAGGGGAAAAGGTGGAAGCAGTGACAGATTTCCTATTCTTGAGCTCTAAAATCACTGTGGATGGTGACTGCCATGAAGTTAGAATACAATTGCTTCTTGGCAGGAAAGCTTCTTTGTCATCAAACCCAGACAGTGTGTTAAAAGGCAAAGACATCACTTTTCTGACAAAGGTATATATAATCAAGGCTATGGTTTTTCCAGTAGTCATGTCCAGATGTGAGGACAGGACAATAAAGAAGGCAGAGCACTGAAGTATTGATGCTTTCAAATTGTGCTGGAAAGTACCTTGGACAGCAAGGAGATCAAACCAGTAAGTCCTAAAGGAAGTCAACACTGAATGTTCTTTGGAAGGACTGGTGCTGAAGCTGCAGCTCCAATACTTTGGCCACCTGATGCGAACAGCTGATTCATTGGAAAAGACCCGGGCTTGGAAAAATTGAAGGCAGAAGGAGAAGAGAGTGACAGAGAATGATACAGTTGGATGGCATCACCGATTCAGTGGACATGAACTTGTGCAAACTCGGAGATGGTGAAGGACAGGGAAGCCTTGCATACTGCAGTCCATGGGGTCAAGAAGAGGCAGACATGACTCAGCAACTGAACAACAACAACACAAACTTCCAGTTATAAGAATAAGTTATGAGGATCTCATATACACCATGGTGATGGTAGTTAATAATATGGCATTGTATACTTGATAGTAGATCCTAAGCATTCTCACCAAATACGCACGCGCGCGCACACACACGCACGCGCGCACACACACAAGTTAACTATGTGAAGAGAGATGTGTTAAGTATCTCAGTATTGGTAGTCATTCCACAATGTACATCAAATAACTGTGCTGTTCACTTTAAATATGTACAATTATATCTGTGAATTATTCTTGAATGAAATTAGGGAAAAATGATTGTCTAATTTTTGTTTCTAAAGTGATATGAAAATTTGTCTCTAAGTATAGTAATACTAGCTCTTTCTTGACCCCATCTGGCAGCACCATCAGCTGGTGGTGCAAGAATATGTTTCATGCAATCTACATTAGCTTCCATTCAAGCCAATCCAAATGGACATAAGCTTTAAATAAAATAGTACACTTATTATGAAATTGTATCTTTAAGACTAGTCCCATAGTTACACTGAACCATGATGCTGTATTTCTGGTAGAAATTGATGAGCTTCTGTGGAAATTCTAGAGCTGCTGGCACATTGCCAAGCCTCAAGAAAAGCTGGCTGGGGTGATTTGACATGAGAAGACACACATGTTGCTGAAAAAAATTTGACCTTTTAGCAAACTGACGTATTTCTCTGTGAAGAAGCCTAGTACATTTACATGCCGAAAAGAGTTTAATAGACTTTGAATGAAAAGAATTTGAACTACACAAATGTGGAATAAACTCTATTTGGAGGGTAAACACAATAAAAATAAAAATGAATTTACTTAGAAATGGTTAGTTTAGGGTTTAAGACCTTCCCTTTAATGAAATGGCAAAAAATGTAAACTTCATTTATTCTCACTTAGACAAGAATTTATACTGATTATCTGAAGTCAGAGCTAATAACCCCAGTCTGTCAAAGGTCAACTCTTACATATGGGTTTTACAGTGTGTAAAAACACTCATTTAATGATTTTTCCATTCCGGTAGATTGAACAAAGATTGAATGCTAGCTGCACAGATTTGTGAAAGGTGCTGTCAATGAGACAAAGGTAAACAGAGCAAGAAAGCTGCAGATAAGATGCATATACACATTATCATGGCATATTACTGCAGTGCCAAGGGAAGTGAGATGGTGGCTCTAGTAGTACAGAACCCACCTGACAATGCAGGAGCCTTTAAGAGAAGTGGGTTTGATCCCTGGGTCGGAATATCCCCTGGAGGAGGGCATGGAAACCCACTCCAGTATTCTTACCTGGAGAATCCCATGGACAGAGGAGCNCTCTAGTAGTACAGAACCCACCTGACAATGCAGGAGCCTTTAAGAGAAGTGGGTTTGATCCCTGGGTCAGAATATCCCCTGGAGGAGGGCATGGAAACCCACTCCAGTATTCTTACCTGGAGAATCCCATGGACAGAGGAGCCTGGTGAGCTACAGTCCATTGGGTTGCGAAGAACCGGACACAACTGAAGTGTCTTAGCATAGTTGTGCATTAGTATAGAAATAGAAACTTTGCATATAGGAAGTAAAAAGTGGGGATGATTGCATCCCCAGGTGCTATTAATATAGAGAAAAAATAGATACCAGTCTGTGCCTTCATGGAGCTTTCTGTCTTGTAGCAGCAACAGAAGTAGACCAGTAATTATGCCAATATTTAATCATACATGCTTATGAACACCACAAAGGAGATACACACTGTCAGGAGAATATGAAGTAGAAGACCTAATCTACTCTGAATTTTTAACCAAGTGTTTCCTGAGGAGATGGAATCTGAGCAGAGATCTAAAGGAGCTAGGTTACTAGGTTGAATTGGCAAGGGATTAGTTTACGCATTATTGGGGACACTGACCTCAGGTAAAAATCTTGGCAGTGAATACAGTGGACTCAGCAAAAGAAGGAGAGTTTGCAGGGCAGATCCAAGAGAGCCAACTAATTGTCAGGATCATGGCATGCAGTGGGAAAAAGTACAGGAGAAGTTGGGGTCAGAACAGAGTGTGAATTTGAATGCCTTTAATGAATACTTATCAAGGTACTTGAGCTTCATTTTGATGTTCAGTAATTGTTGAAGTCATTTCAGCAGAGGGTATACTGGAAGCAGGGCAAGAAAAAGCTA
The DNA here is from genome assembly GCA_006410875.1 of Neotragus pygmaeus. Lineage (NCBI taxonomy): Eukaryota > Metazoa > Chordata > Mammalia > Artiodactyla > Bovidae > Neotragus > Neotragus pygmaeus. The sequence goes on along the minus strand of SJYV01024861.1, from coordinate 8,473 downwards.
CTCTCTTATCAATGTACACAATGCATTTGTGAGGAATCAGTCAGAGAGGTTGCAGTGGAGGTGTTACTGAAACTTCGAAAAGTCTGAATGAGAGTAACCTCAGTGGAGATGGAAGGAAGGTTGGGGTTAGATGTAAGGGTAAGTGGAGTGGCAAAAGTGACTTCCAGGCTTCGGTTGGTTGACGCCAGTGTCAGAATTTCTGGGCACAGGGAATTTGCTGACTGTCCAGTGGCACGAACTCTGTGCTTCCGCTGCAGAGAGCATGGGTGTGACTCCTGATGAGGAAACAGATCCCTCAGTCCACAAGGGGATGGCCACACACACACACACACACACAAAATTACAAGACTTACGTACAAAAGGATAAACTTTTGCTGAGACGTGAATGAGGTTTGTGAACCTCAGCTAAGTAAATGCTTTTTTTCTTTTTTTAAAGAAGCAGTGATATCTAATAGGTAGACAGGATGAATAAATTCATGTGACAGATTTCATTTAATACAAAAGCAGAGGAAAAAAAAAACTAGTATTTTTCCTGCAAATCTGCTTATATGAATGAAATATAAATTATATTTTTAGGTATCACATTAATTTTTGAACATTTTTTTCCTTTTGTTTTTTCTTGTTTCCCAAAATTATTAACACTCTAGGGTTGTTAAAGAGACAGGGAAGAAGTATGTAGGAAAGACTATTTATAGTGTACTTCCTGCCACTTAGCCAGCAGTTTAATGGCTATCCTCCAGGGGAGAGGCTGGCAGCTCTCTGGTTCCATAAGATGAGTCAAAGGGTAGGGTAGAACCGGGTAGCTTGGCTGTCCCTTTAATGAAGCATCTTTACACGATATCTAGTGACTTGTTTACTCTTCTTCCAGAAGCTTAATTTGTGACCCTGAACAATTAAGGAGTGTTTACTTAATTCATTTAAAAAGAAGCAACAACTAATCCCACTCTGCCTATAATAACCAGCCAGTTGAACCAATTCCAGGAGGTCTCTTAAATTTTTTTAATTTTGCACTCCTGTAATTTAAGAAGAATGTTTTGCTAGTCCACAATTGTGTTTTATTCATTCATTCTTGAAAGTCTTATTCCACTCATCCTGTAATATGGATAGAGTTAACATGTTCATTCAACCTGCATTCACATTTTGTCAACTGTGGAAGTTTAGTGAATTGACTCTCAGTTATTGGATAGGAGAATGCTTTGCTGGGCAGTTCTAGGAATAATCCTAATGCTGTTCCAGGAAATACCATCCCCCCCACCATTTACAAGATACTTATATGTCTGTCCCCTAGCAGATTAGAGGGTTTTAGTTTTAGCTTGGAGCAGCTTTTGGAGCCCACTTGGGGTGGACATGGAGGGCCAAATAAACAGAGATGCTCTCTCAGTATTTAGGAGTGTATCTTCTGAATCTTTTAAAGAAAAAGTTCAACTGCTATAATTAATTGAAGTTTGGGAGTCAGTTTTATATTCACAATTAACCTGCTTTTAAATTGAGATTTCCATACAATCATTTGGTGACAGTAATAGAAAGACTTAACCAGCTAAATAAGACCAAGCTTGTTGTTTTCGTCTTTGATATTTTTCCATTTGGAGGATGATGGAGATGAAATCATGTGTAATTGAAGAGAATAAGGACAACGCTATAAAGAAAAGTTGTTCAGTCCTTACTGTGCATGAACTTGAACCTGTGTCTTTCCTCTTTCCCCTGTGGCACTTATTTACCCTCCCTGTGAACCGAATGTAGTAATCATGCTTCGCTTGATTGAGAGCACACTCTTACAAAAATTTTCTTTAAAGGCAACGTTTGGCAGAGTTTTCCCTCCATAAAAATGCTTCAAACACCCCTGATGATACAGTTTTAAAAGGAGAGGCTCAAAATATGAAACCTCAAGAAGAACTTCCACAGACTGGAAATCTAATGAAAGATCATTTGGCAGAAAGCAGAGTAACATTGGCAATTTTCAGAGATTGTCAGTTGAACTGGGGCTTGGATAACATTAAGATGATATATTCAGTCAATTAGGGATAAAGAGGTAAATGTAAACTCTCTATATCTCCAAGTATTGGATTTTGGCTTATTTTGCTCCCTGTATTGTGGCATGGAAGAAATTTTATTTTACTATAGGATATTCCACAGGAAAATGGGTTTCTCTAAAATATAGGCAGATTTGGTGGAAATAATACACTCTAGTTGGTTTAATATAAGGATGATGTGAGGCTCTGCAGTTTTGACAATGTGTTCTCATATCTTATCAAAATACACTTCCTCTCCAATATTCTGTACTCTTACACACTTTAAAAAGATGTAATCCAGGGTGAAATACTGAAAAAATTATTCAATTTCACGTTTATTTGCATTATAAAAATCCTGGGGGAATTGCACAGAGAAGTGTATTTGTAGTGTATCCTAGAATGTCAGGTATTGTGCTGTTCTGGCTGAAGAATTTCATAAATACTTCCTTGTATTATCAGAAAGATCAAAATAGAAAATCACCTGGAAGGCTGTTTAAAGTGTCCTTATCTCCTTTTAAAAATGGCATGCTCTAGTTCAGTAAAATNCTAGAATGTCAGGTATTGTGCTGTTCTGGCTGAAGAATTTCATAAATACTTCCTTGTATTATCAGAAAGATCAAAATAGAAAATCACCTGGAAGGCTGTTTAAAGTGTCCTTATCTCCTTTTAAAAATGGCATGCTCTAGTTCAGTAAAATCCAAATAGAAACATAGTGGAAGGATTTTCTTTTTATGTAAATATTTCATTCCTTTCACTGGTGCATCTTCGCCTTGAGACAATGTTTCTACTCTGCAATTCAGAAAATGGCACGGAGGGTTTTTTATGAAGACAAACTGTCTACAGGTCCTGCCGGGCAATAGATTAAAAATGATGTTATTTTTTGAAAGCATGTAGAGGGTATGTGGCCACAACTAACAGTTAAGGCTATGAAATAATATATCCACAGTTATATAAAGTGCTAATTAATGTAAGAAATTTGAAAGTTCACTGACTTTCATAATCTGTCTCTTAAAAAGTAAGTCTCATTCTGAAGAGCTGTGGTCTTCCTGCTGTGTGCACATGATTAGTGGTAATGGAAATTGAATAAGCATATGTAGTGTAAACTCACCCTTGATTTTACATTGTGCTTGTCAAGTGGAGATCTAAAATGAGATGTGCTGTTAATGCTTCACTGCTCTGTGGACATATGGTAGGCTTTTAGCAAAGCAGCATCCTGGGAGGATGTTTGCTTATTTTTCATGCCTGGCATTGAGACACACAGCATCCTCTCCCCTAATGTCTAGTACAGAGTACTAAGAAAAATAAGTGGCTTGTTTTTTGTACTTATGACCTAACAGAGGGTCCCTATTCATTATAAGTTATGTCTAATATTGGAGAAGGCAATGGCACCCCACTCCAGTCCTCTTGCCTGGAAAATCCCATGGATGGAGGAGCCTGNGGGGTGCCATTGCCTTCTCCATCCCTGATTCTTAGAGTGCTCTTAACAGCTCTGGACTGTCTATTTCTGGGCTTGCTTTATGTGTGAGAGAGAAATAACTCTATTTTTTTAAGTGAGTATTAATTTATTTCTTCAAATTCAGCCAAGTGTAAACCTGATGTGTTAACTCTCAGACACAGCATCAAGTTGTTCATTATCTCACACTTCAGTGGCTCTCTTCTGAGGACCATTGTTTTCCTAGCCAGTCCAGTACTCACAATCAAACATAAGAACTTTCACTGACACTGTAGTTATCATTTCCTAGAAAAATCAAAGAATACCATCTCAGATTTAATGCAGCAATCTAAAATTACCTAGATTTTCTAGTCTATGCCATTTATTTGCACATTAATTTTCCTTTATATAGAATGCCAACCTCTCCATGACTCTTCAGAAAATCCTAGTCTCTTAAATATCACTATATGTAGTATGTAGTATATATTAGGTTGGTGCAAAAGTAATTGCGGTTTCTAACAATGTATTTTAAATCATTATGACTAGGCTCAAGGGCTTCTCAGGTGGTGTTAATGGTAAAGAACCTACCAGTGCAGGAGAATAAGAGGCATGAGTTTTATCCCTGGGTTGGGAAGATCCCCTGGAGGAGGACATGGCAACCCACTCTAGTATTCTTGCTTGGAAAAATCCCATGGTTGGAGGAGCCTGGCAGGCTGCAGTCCATAGGGTGGGAAAGAGTTGGACATGACTGAAGTGACTTAGAACATGTAGCACAAAATAAATATAAAAGAAATAACAAGTAACATGCCATTAGCAAAAAAAAAAAAAGCAAGAAATATGCATTGAAATGATGTATAATATAGCCACATTTGTTTAAAATGTATTCCAATATCAAATGACAAAGTTCAACAATGTAAAACTGCAATCACTTTTGCAGCAACCTAAGANTAGCAAAAAAAAAAAAAGCAAGAAATATGCATTGAAATGATGTATAATATAGCCACATTTGTTTAAAATGTATTCCAATATCAAATGACAAAGTTCAACAATGTAAAACTGCAATCACTTTTGCAGCAACCTAAGAATATATACTGTGGTGTTGGAGAAGACTCTTGAGAGTCCCTTGGACTGCAAGGAGATCCAACCAGTCCATTCTGAAGGAGATCAACCCTGGGATTTCTTTGGAAGGAATGATGCTGAAGCTGAAACTCCAGTACTTTGGCCACGTCACGTGAAGAGTTGACTCATTGGAAAAGACTCTGATGCTGGGAGGGATTGGGGGCAGGAGGAGAAGGGGACGACAGAGGATGAGATGGCTGGATGGCATCATGGACTTGATGGACGTGAGTCTGAGTGAACTCCAGGAGTTGGTGATGGACAGGGAGGCCTGGCGTGTTGCGATTCATGGGGTTGCAAAGAGTCGGACATGACTGAATGACTGAACTGAACTGAACTGAAGAGTATATAATTATGTATGTAACATAATCTTTGATTACAACTTTATTGACTTGATTATATACCACTTCCTCCTGGCCCAGGATACCCAGATGTTTATACTGTCAGCCTTACTAATTTTTCAAAGGGTTTTCTATTTTCAACAAGTCTGACATTTCTAAGTCATCAATGAAATAGCCTACGAATTTAATTGATGCTAATAGGAGAGAGATGTATACATGTATCTCCTACTATTTTGTAATGAGAATGTTCAGGGATCATATGAACATAATGTTCTATATTTGCATTTAAATCTGACAGACATATTCCTCCTTTAAGAAACTGAAACATTTAAAATGATCTAGCGAAATATGACTCTCAACTTCAAAAATGCATATGTCCATCCTTTATTTAAATTTTACTGTTGATAATTTCAGAGTCGGACACGACTGAGCAACTGAACTGGACTGAATGTCAGACTATTCCTATGTAAATGAAAACAACATCTTTTAATTTAGTTTCATATAACATTAAAATGTACAGCATAATATCAATGAAAACTGGATTCTCCTAAAAAGTATTTATTATCTAGTATAAATATTGAAACCTATATTTTTATATTCTAGAAAATCTAGAAATCTCTAGTTTAAAAATCTGTAAAACAAGATTGGGCTGTCATCGCAAGTTATGTTAAAATTTCTACAGCATTGCTAAGTAAGATACTATATCAGGATAAGTATTGTTATCAATAAATGGTATAAATGCCTGCATTTTCAAGTTATTTACAGAATCCTTAGAAAATCTGGCAAAAATTAAATTTCTGAGAGATTCAAATGAATCTGTTAAGAACTTAATCATTTTTATGATAATTTCTATTTCATTTGTTTTCTCTTCTAGTTTCTCACCTATCAGCTGGTTATGTCTTTCACAGACTATAGAAGATTCTTTAGGTAAGATACGATTTCTTCAATCATTACTAATGATTAAAAAAGTATGTTTAAAACCTAGAAATATTAGCATTTAACAAAACATAGTTGAGACTACATTTTTACTGATGAGAAATATTAGAAGGCTAGTGAACTGATAGGTGCTTAGGTTGCTTCCGTATCTCAGCAATTGTAAATAATGCTGGGGTGCGTGCATCTTTTTGAATTCATGTTTTCCATTTTTTCAGATATATGCCCAGGAGTGGAACTGCTGGGTCGTATGGTAGTGCAATTTTTAGTTTTTTGGGACACCTCTGTACTGTTTTCCACAGTGGTGTACCAATTTATATTCCCAGCAACAGTGTATGTGTTCCCTTTTCCCTACTCCATGAAATGCCTATTCAAGTTTTTGCCCACTTAAAAAATGAGTTTGCCCATTAAAAAATTAACTGTTCCTTTCTTATTGACTTTTATAAATTCCCTGTGTAGTTTGTTCATGAATTCATCACAGTTTGTGTTCTAGGGAAGCAGATACTGAGAGTGAAAAATGAGAGTTTTATTAAAGAGTAACACCTTGTAAAGTCATTAGATAGGGACCTCACCACTGAACAACTAACACACACACACACACACACACACACACACCAAGAAGAATATGACCTAAGCTACTACATTCTTGGTCAGTATGACCCTGAAAAAAGCATGATATCAATTCACAAGCCAAAGGAGACTCTGAAGGTGTTAATAGCTGAAAACTGACAGCTACCCATACTCTTAGTAATGGGTGAGTTCTTTCTTAAAGGCAATACACATCTCTTCATGTGTTACAGACCCTTTTGTAGTTGTATATATATATTGCAGATATCCTGTCAGTGGCTTGTATTTTCACACTTTTAGTGGTGTTTTTTTGATGAATATGACTATCTAATTTTAATGTAGCTTAATTTATTAAAATTTCCATTCATGTTAATTTTGAGTTCTATTAAAAACTATTACAACTTAATTATGGTATTCTCTTAGTGGTATTTGCTAGAAGTGTCATTGTTTTGATCTTTTACCTTTAGATGTACACACAATGTGGGATTGATTTTGGTCAACAGAGAAAAATAGGGGTGAAATTATCTATCTATCTAGCATCATCATCTTCTGTCTATAACTATCCTTAGACAAGATATAGATAGACATCCAATTAACCCAGCAGAATTTATAGAAGATCATTCTTTTCTACTATTCTACAGTGGCATCTCTGTCATACCTTAATGGTCAATAAATGCACAAACTTGTTTCAGGGCATTCTGTTTTATTGTATTAGCCTGTTTATCTCTCCCTGGAGTACCCTCCCTGATTTAATTTCTGTGGTTTCAGAACTAATCATATTATCTGCTGATATAATTCCTTGTTCCGTTTCTTCAAAACTGTCTGCCAGTCTTTCTCAATTGATGTCCTCATCTGAATAGAGGGGAAAAAAAATAATTTGAGTGATAATTTTATCCCATATGTTACCATTCTATATACACAGGAAAGAAGTTGTTAATAATTCATGAAATGGAACTTTTAGGGCATTAGAGTTTAATCCTCTCTTGAAACTCTGGTTGAGATATCTGAGAGAGCTGCTCATGGTTTCTTGTGTATTTAAAATAACCTTGTAATATTTCCAGAAAAATTTTATTGAGAGTTTTATGAGTGCAGAATTTAATCTATATTCCCTTTGAAGAAAACCAAAATCTTTGCAATATGAAGTCTGAAGTCACTAATATGATATATTGTTCCAATTATTTAAGCCTTCTTTAATCTCTCNATTTTATTGAGAGTTTTATGAGTGCAGAATTTAATCTATATTCCCTTTGAAGAAAACCAAAATCTTTGCAATATGAAGTCTGAAGTCACTAATATGATATATTGTTCCAATTATTTAAGCCTTCTTTAATCTCTCTCATTAATTTTTATAATTTAATAAGATCTAATGCATATTTTGTTAGATTTGTTCTTAGATATTTGTTATGTTGAATGCTATGTAAAGTAACACTTAAAATTTTTAAAATTTTCATTGTTGACATTATTCAGAAATTGATTTTTTAAACATTGACCTTCTAATTCTTAGCCACAATAAATTTACATATTACTTCTCATAGTTATTCTGGAAATTCTTTTAAATTTTCTGCGTGCACAATTGTCTATTGGATCTATCTGTGAATAACTACAGATTACTCTTTTTCCAATCATTTATTTTTTTATTTTATGGCACTGGTTGCAATCTTCATTACAGTCTAGAAAGAGCAATAATCACACTCATTGCCAATTTCTTGAGGGAAAGCTTTCAGTATTTTTCCTTTAAGTACCATGTAAATTTCTTTCTACAAAGGATTCTCCGTATCATATTAGCAATGGTCTTTATCCTCTTAATTCCACTAATTTTTATTATGAATGGGTAGTTAGGATGATCATGTAATTTTACCCCTTAAAATATTAATGTTATGAAATACCTAAATTCAAATGTTAAAATAACCTTGCATTCCTGAAATAAATGTAGCATTGTCATTTTCCTCACATTGTGTATCTTATCAATTCATTAATACACTGTTTAAGATGTTTGTACCCTACGTTCCTGGGAGAGATTTGCCTATAAATTTCATTTCTTAATGGGACTTTCCAGTCCCATCACTTCATGGGAA
>SJYV01024860.1:0-22979 GCA_006410875.1 Neotragus pygmaeus | reverse complement strand
AAAAAAAAAAAAAAAAACTGCTTCATTCACAATGCTAAAGTCTTTGAGTGTGTAGATCACCACAAACTGTGGAAAATTCTTAAAGAGATAAGAATACCAGATCACCTTACCTGTCTCCTGCGAAACCTGTGTGCAGGTCAAGAAGCAACAGTTACACTGCACATGGAACAATGGACTGGTTCAAAATTGGGAAAGAAGTACATCAAGGCTTATATTGTCACCCTGCTTATTTAACTTATATGCAGAGTACATCATGCAAAATGCCAGGATGGATGAAGCACAAGTTAGAATCAAGATTGGCAGGAGAAATATCAACAACCTCACCTTATGGTAGAAAGAGGAACTAAAGAATCTCTTAATGAAGGTAAAAGAAAAGAGTGAAATAGCTGGCTTAAAACTCATTCAAAAAATGAAGATCACAGGATCTGGAATCCAGTCCCATCACTTCATGGCAAATAGACAGGGAAACAATGGAAAGCGACAGATGATTTATTTTCTTGGGCTCCAAAGTCAGTGCAGATGGCGACTGCAGCCATTAAAGACGTGGANTTAAAACTCATTCAAAAAATGAAGATCACAGGATCTGGAATCCAGTCCCATCACTTCATGGCAAATAGACAGGGAAACAATGGAAAGCGACAGATGATTTATTTTCTTGGGCTCCAAAGTCAGTGCAGATGGCGACTGCAGCCATTAAAGACGTGGACTCCTTGGAAGAAAAGCAATGGCAAACCTAGCAAGTGTGTTAAAAAGCAGAGACGTGACATTGCCGACAAAGGTTCATATAATCAAAGCTATGGTTTTCCAGTAGTCATGTACGGATGAGAGAGTTGGACTATAAAGAAAGCTGAGCACCAAAGAACTGCTGCTTTTGAACTGTGGTGTTGGAGAAGANAAAAACTAAGATCATGGCATCTGGTCCCATCACTTTATGGCAAATAGATGGGGAAACAATGGAAACAGTGACAGACTTTATTTTGGGGGGCTCTAAAATCACTGTGGACGGCGACTGCAATCATGAAATTAAGATGCTTGCTCCTTGGAAGAAAAGCTGTGGCCAACCAAGACCGCATATTAAAAAGCCAGAGACATTACTTTGCCAACAAAGGTCCATCTAGTCAAAGCTATGGTTTCTCCAGTAGTCATGTACGGATGAGAGAGTTGGACTATAAAGAAAGCTGAGCACCAAAGAACTGCTGCTTTTGAACTGTGGTGTTGGAGAAGACTCTTGAGAGTCCCTTGGACTCCAAGGAGATCCAACCAGTTCATTCTAAAGGAGATCAGTCCTGGGTATTCATTGGAAAGACTGATGTTGAAGCTGAAAACCAATACTTTGGCCACTTGATGCAAAGAACTGACTCATTGGAAAAGACCCTGATGCTGGGAAAGATTGAAGGCAGGAGGAGAAGGGGATGACAGAGGATGAGATGGTTGGATGGCATCACTGACTCAGTGGACATGAGTTTGAATAAACTCCAGGAGTTGATGATGGACAGGGAAGTCTGGTGTGCTGCAGTCCATGGCGTCACAAAGAGTTGGACACAACTGAGTGACTGAACAACAACAAGGGTGGGGGGCAGGGGATAAATTCGGAGTTTGGGATTAAGAGATACACACGATTATATATAAAACAGGTAAGCAAGAAGGACCTACTGTACAGCAAACGGAACCATACTTCCCTGGTGGCGCAGTGGTATGAATCTGTCTGCCAATGAAGGAGATGCAAGACGCAATGTAGGTTAGTTCTCTGGGTCAGGAAGATTTCCTGGAGTAGGAAATAGCAACCTACTTCAGTATTCTTGCCTGGGAAATCCCATGGACAGAGGAGCCTGGCAGGCTACAGTTCACAGGGTCACAAAAGAGTTGGGCATGACTTAGTGACCAAACAACCACCATAATAACCGACAAGAGATAAGAATCTGAAAAAAATATTGGTATGTACATATAACTGAATCACTTGCTGTACACCTGAAATAAACTAAATAACTATACTCCAAGAAAACATTTTTTAAGAAAAGAATATCACAATATCATGAACATATCTGAACCAAGAAGAAAAAAAGAAATGTCTTTCAGAAATGGTAGTATTATTTCACTAAAAAAAAAAAAAAAAAGTTGATGTTTTTGAGAGGTGGAAATTAAGAGCTCTGTTTTGGGTATTTAAGTATTTCCCAATCTGACATGTACATTACACTTCAGGGATAAATGTTGAGATACTTGAAAACCAATTATCATATGATACACCTTAGTTTTCTTTTTCATAACCACTTAGCTAGGTACCACACAACCCATGAAGAGACTTTTTTCTTCTTATCTGAGGCTTGCTGGAGAATCCAAAGCAGTGCTGAAGCTGCCTCTCCCAGATGCATTTAGGTTTGTTCACCACCCGGGTGAGTTCAAACCAAAGAGATTATCAAAGCACTCCCCACCCCATCTCCACTTACTCAGATGGGACTGTCCTACACACTTACAGGGTGAACCCAGACTCTGCAAACCCACGAGTGTGAAAACACCTCAAAGCTTTCTTTCTAGAAATCTGTGCTTGCTGCTGCTGCTGCTAAGTTGTTTCAGTCATGTCCAACTCTGTGTGACCCCATGGACAGCAGCCCACCAGGTTCCCCTGTCCACAGGATTCTCCAGGCAAGAACGCTGGAGTGGGTTGCCACTTCTCCAAAATCTGTGCCTATTGCAAGCTGATTAGTATCTTGTTGTTCTGTCAGAAAAGTCTTTCTGATGATTTGGGGAAATGTAAACAATCCAACAGACTGGTTCCAAATAGGAAAAGGAGTGTATCAAGGCTGTATATTGTCACCCTGCTTATTTAACTTATATACAGAGTACATCATGAGAAATGCTGGGCTGGAGAAAGCACAAGCTGGAATCAAGATTGCCAGGAGAAATATCAATAACCTCAGATATGCAGATGACACCACCCTTATGGCAGAAAGTGAAGAGGAACTAAAGAGCCTCTTGATGAAAGTGAAAGAGGAGACTGAAAAGTTGGCTTAAAGCTCAACATCCAGAAAATGAAGATCATGGCATCCAGTCCCATCACTTCATGGGAAATAGATGGGCAAACAGTGGAAACAGTGGCTGACTTTATTTTGGGGGGGGCTTCAAAATCACTGCAGATGGTGACTGCAGCCAGGAAATTAAAAGATGCTTACTCCTTGGAAGGAAAGTTATGAATAACCTAGATAGCATATTAAAAAGCAGAGAGATTACTTTACCAACAAAGGTCAGTCTAGTCAAGGCTATGGTTTTTCCAGTGGTCATGTATGGATGTGAGTTGGACTGTGAAGAAAGCTGAGCACCAAAGAATTGATGCTTTTGAACTGTGGTGATGGAGAAGACTCTTGTGAGTCCCTTGGACTGCAAGGAAAGCCAACCAGTCCATCCTAAAGGAGATCAGTCCTGGGTGTTCATTGGAAGGACTGATGCCGAGGCTGAAATCCCAATATTTTGGCCACCTCATGTGAAGAGTTGACTCACTGGAAAAGACTCTGATGCTGGGAGGGATTGGGGGCAAGAGAAGAAGGGGACAACAGAGGATGAGTGGCTGGATGGCATCACCGACTAACTGCACATGAGTTTGGGTGAACTCTGGCAGTTGGCGATGGATAGGGAGGCCTGGCATGCTGAAATTAATGGTGTTGCAAAGAGTCAGACATGACTGAGTGACTGAACTGAACTGAAACAATCCAATATGGGCTTCCCAGGTGTCACTCGTGGTCCAGAATCCACCTGCCAATGCAGGAGACATAGAGGCCTGGGTTCAATCCCTGGATGGGGAAGATCCCCTGGAGGAGGAAATGGGAACCTACTCCAGTATTCTTGCCTGCAGAATCCTATGGACAGAGAAGCCTGGTGGACTACAGTCCATGGGGTCTCATAGAGGTGGCCATGACTGAAGCGACTTAGCATGTACACATGCATGCAGACATTCCAAAACTGGCCTTGCAGGCTGTGGACACCCTCCTGAGAATCCACACTGTGACTGGCCTGGTTCTCCTAGTTTCATGGACAACTGTGCGCATGAAGACCCACCATGCTCTGCCTTCCTGGAACCCACAGTCTAAGGGGATGTGATGGAGACAGATGACGGTAAACAAGGAAACAAAGGAGAAACAGCAGTCTCAGTGGGAAGAGTTCTGAAGGCGGAATGACCACAAAAGAGCTGAGTTCCCATCACTAGGAGGAGCCAGAGACCTGAGCTCCGTGGAGGGCTCCACCCATGGGGGCTTGAGGGCAGAAAGGCTTTGTGCATTTCAGGAAAGAGATGAGTTTGGGGCTCATGAAGAGGGGGACACAGCAGGAGGTGGTTCCTCAGGGCAACAGAAGCCAGATCTTGGGGGGTCCAGCAGATACAGGACCAAAAAGCTGAGACGCCACGAGAGGACTTTATAGTTGTGAAGAGACATGGCATCATTCACATTTGAGCCCTTCTATTTTGTGGATCTGTGCAGACTGGGCTGTGGAGGGGCAGGAATTGATGTGGCAGTTGTTAGTGGACTAGACTATAGCCCAGACAGGGGTAAATGGTAGGACCTGTTACTGAACTGAGTTAGAGGAACTTTCAAATAGGTCAGCAGGCATATAGCCCTGAAATAAAAATGTCTATCTGGAACATGTTGAATCTGCAGTGCCATTACAGACATAACCCAGGGAATTCCGCATTGAATAGACTTTGTTTAAAGTTGTCTCTCCCAAATTTCCTCTCTCCCTCTTCTCATCTTATTTTTTCTTTCATGGAACACCATTTGACATCACATTATAAGGCATAATTTCTTCTGTGAAGAGTCAACATTTTCTTGGGCTTTTCATTTTCTCTTCATTTCTATCATCAGCATTTGCAGTTGGGCTTTTTCAGTGTCATTTTTCAATTTAAAAACTCCAAATGCCTATCACTTGTGAACCATCACACAAAGGCGTCCAAGGATGGAGAATAGGAGGCCATATTTTAATGCTGGGAAGATGCTAAGATCAGCCAGTCCTATCTTCACAGCAGTACTTCTTTATAAAACAGCACCACTCTGCAGACACAAAGTTTTTTTTTTTCAGTAATGTGACACATGAAGACATTTTCTGGACACAGAAAAATTAAAATTACTATGTTTAAATTGTTACATTCCTGGGTTTTACTTTGTTATATAAGCTTCCTTCTGCAGTTATGTTCACTTGGAAGAAAAATCTGTCTCCCATATGCAGGGGACAAGTTAACTCCTATGATATATTTTATTTTACTTTATAACTTTAAAATTTTTATTGAAGCATAATTGATTTAATGTTGTGTTAATTTCTTCTTACACCAAAGTGATTCAGTTATACATAGATATACATCCTTTATTATATTCTTTTCCATTATGGTTTATTCAAGGATGTTGAATATAGTTCCTGGTAACTATGATACATTTTAATGAAAATACTATGCTTCAGTCTATTTTCTTATCTTGAGAATAACTAGTGACACTCTAGAATTGGCTGGATAACAATAAACACAAGTCATGAGTATTTTGGACACTAAAACAATCATTTCAACAACTGTTCTGGGTTGATTATTGCCAGCTGATTAAGTTACCAATAGGGAACAGCTGGGAGAGAAAAGTCGGCTTTTAGGCTATCTGACTTCGGAGTGGCAAAGTTGGAGAGCCTTGATTTTTATTGAATTGAGAGTTAACCAGGAAAAAGGAAAGACTCCCTTGGAATATAAGACTGAAATATGGAAGAACCATATGCTGAAGAGCCTAAACTTATGTTTCGTATTTGCCATTTTTATATAAATGACAAGAGAGGAGAAATCAAAATGAAATACCCTTTTAAATAAATAGAATTAAGGATAGAAGCAAGTTTTAATGGTAAGACTAAGGATTAAAAAAAGTAAGTTAAGATGAAGTTAAGATAAAGTTTAAATAAGAAAAATATTAAATAGTAAAAGAAAACAATCCAGAATTAACACAGAATTCTCACAGAAAAAGAAAACAATCCAGAATTAACACAGAATTAATTTTTTTTTAATTCATAAGCTAAGCACCAAAAGATCACCAGAATAGTGCTTAAAAATCTGAAATGACACAAAATGAATACAATCACCACATAATAGACCAGAAGGTTAAGATTATAAAATATAAATTAATTAAAGACCAGGTTAATGAGGTATCATTTGTGTTGTAAATTATAACATCCTCACGCTGAGAGATCAGGGACCTCTCAGATAGTGAGTCAGATAGGGCAAAGTCTCAGCATCTTTCCACTCACTGTCTCCTTAGGAGCTCCCTCTAGAGGGACAGTGGGAGGTCACCCTCTCACAGATGCTGAAGAATCAAAATACTAGCACCACAGGAGACTGAAGCCTCGTGCTCACGCTAACAGGCATTTGGGTCCAGTTCTATTCCTCAGGACCTACTATAGGGTGGTTCTTTCCTTCTTCTTGGAGTTTATAAGAGTCTGCAAATGTATCTAGAAAGTACAACCAAATCAGATCTCTCTAGAAAGGTTCTGGATCCTAAGGAATGGATTTCTCAAATGCAGGACTGCTCAGTCCCATAGACTGACACGTACCTACTTCTCCTTAGAAAAATCCTGCCCAAAGATTCTCTTTTGAGTATCTGGTTACGCGTGTCCATAAGAAGCAAAGCTCAAAAACTATCATAATGTCCTGAGTTTTTTTCACCAAATCCCTCGCTTTTCAAGTAATATTCTTATCTAAATCATGATAAATACCCTCAACTTTATGTTATTTTATCCTTTTCAAGATTCTTAACCTAACTTTAATCATAGAACATTCCTAAGATATGAAGGGTAATGAATACTGGCTCTGCTTTACAAATCAAAGTGGGGAATAGAAAAGAGGAAGAAGTTTCGAAAGTTAATATTTACAATTAAGGACTGGGATGAAACCTTCATCCATGTCTTGTGAATTCCAGACCACTGAACCATATTTATTCATTCAGACACAGTTCTTATAGATAAATGAAAACTTGTCAATAATTCCTTATTTTAGTCTCCCATCTGTCACTTACTTATTATTTACCCCTGCCTATCTTTGATATTATTTATCCTCTACTTCATAAATATATATCAGAAAGAGAACTGTCAAAACAGAAACAAGTAGGGCCAAACTTGAATCACTTGTTCCTCCAGTCTTCAACTTTGGACAAAGGGAAAGAATTATTACTCTTAATATAAAGCCAAATATTATGAAGGAAATTATAATGAACCTTGACACTTTGAAGTAAACACTTAAACATTTATTTTCCGCAAATAATTTAATTTTGGAAAAGATAAGGTAGATTTTATTTTGCAGATACATGTCTATATAATGTTAAGGGAGGGCATTACCTAGGAAATGCAAACATTTCATAATGTCTGTTAATTTTCTCCAGCTGAATATTAATCAAAATCACTAAAAACAGAAACATCTAAAGTGATCCAGTCACCATGGAGGAGGGGTCACCATCTTGGGGACACCCAGGCAGGGGCCTGACAAACTTAGCCAAACTTCAGTGCTATTGGCAGCCTCCTTGGTGTCGTAATGATGTGTTATCTCTAGTTGGACTTAAAACCATCACAGAGCATATGAATACCAGACAAGGTCACTTTGAGACTATGATCAAAATGAGGTAAACCAAAACCACTTCATGGACAAAGACAGGTCCCAGTGGGACACACATTCTCAGAACACACATTCTGAGAGAGGAGTTGCGTTCTCCTTTCTCAGCTAAGATGAGTGACACACCAACTCAGCTGGTCTTCACTTGTCCTAGATATTTACTAAGATACTAAATCCTAGAGTTGCCCCCCTCACCCTGACACCATCAAATGTGAAGCAAAGTCCTACTTTAATAAACTTTGTCTGAAATTACCCAGCACAAGCCCAAACCATTGAATAAGTCTCTCCTAATACCCTCTGGGGCTTCCCTGGTACCTCAATAGTAAAGAATCTCTCTGCCAATGCAGGAGACCCGGGTCAATCCCTGGGTCAGGAATATCCTCTGGAGAAGGAAATGGTAACCCACTCCAGTACTCTTGCCTGGGAAATCCCATGGACAGAGGAGCCTGGTGGACTACAGTCTATGGGATCGCAAAAGAGTTGGACATTGACTGAGTGACTAAACAGCAACAACACCACCCTCTTACTAAGATGCCCTGCAGTTCCCTATGTCAATTTCCCCTCAGTGTGGAGAGTGACAAACCCAACTTGTTCAACTACAAGTGTCATCCTGATGGACTCTCACTGGAGCAGAGGGACATGATAATACTACTAATATTTATTAATAGCACTTGCTAGTTTGCTAACTACCCAGTTCTCTCCTTTAGAGCACCTCATGTGGCCTTCTCATGAGGAGGGTGTTACTATTCTGTCCTCAACGTGCAGCTGAAGAAACTAAGACCAGAGGAGCAACACAGATGTGAAATGTGATATCTAAGTTCAAATATGTTTTCACTTGTAAAAACCAAAGATCTTTCCACTACAACACATTAATGTATTTTTAAATAAGAACAGAAACGCCCTACAAAAGATCTGGATGAGCATTAGAAATTTGGATGTGTATAGGTGGAAAGACTAGGAGAAGGCAATGGCACCCCACTCCAGTACTCTTGCCTGGAAAATCCCATGGACGGAGGAGCCTAGTAGGCTGCAGTCCATGGGGTGGCTAAGAATCAGACACAACTGAGCGACTTCACTTTGACTTTTCACTTTCATGCATTGGAGAAGGAAATGGCAACCCACTCCAGTGTTCTTGCCTGGAGAATCCCAGGGACAGGGGAGCCTGGTGGGTTGCCATCTATGGGGTCGCACAGGGTCAGACATGACTGAAGCGACTTAGCAGCAGCAGCAGCAGGGGGAAAGAATCCACTTTACAATTATTTATTGGATATGAACCAGTACAAAGTTGCACAGAGAGGTAAACAGGAAATACAAGAGCACTTCTTTGTTGTCAAATATATCAACTTATATCACTGTGAACTTGATGCTCAATTAGTGACTGCAGTGAAAATTCGGAACAAACAGAAAACACAGGTTGGACTTCCAGAAATTCGGGGTATGGTGAGGTAATAGAAACAGATCACAAAGACCACTGAACACACTAATACATACATACATCCTTCCATAGTATGACAGTTGATTGGTACTATAGATGAGAAAAGAGGCTACTCTATGGGGATTCTCCTGGCCAGAAACTGGAGTGGGTTGCCATGCCCTCGTCCAGGAGATCTTCCCAACCCAGGGATAAAACCTATGTTTCTTATGTCTCCTGCACTAGCAGGTGGGTTCTTTTCCACTAGCACCACCTGGGAAGCCCATAGGAAACACATGTGCTGTGCTAAGTCACTTCAGTTGTGTCTGACTCTGAGACCCCATGGACTGTAGCCCACCAGACTTCTCTGTCCATGTTCTCCAGGCAAGAGTACTGAAGTGGGTTAATGTGCCAGCCAACCAAGAAGAAACACTTATCATCCCAATAATGGAGTGGATGCTATGTAGGAATGATGAGTGTTGGTCACACTAAATAATGAAATGTGTTTTATTTATGCAAATTCTGATCAGTTTAGTTCAGTTGCTCATTCGTGTCCAACTCTTTGTGACCCAATGGACTGCAGTAGGCCAGGCTTCCTTGTCCATCACCAACTCCTGGAGCTTACTCAAACTCATGTCCATAGCATCGGTGATGCCATCCAACCATCTCATCTGTTGTCCCCTTCTCCTCCTGCCTTCAATCTTTCCCAGCATCAGGGTCTTTTCCAATGAGTCAGTTCTTTGCATCAGGTGGCCAAAGTATAGGAGTTTCAGCTTCAGTATCAGTCTTTTCAATGAATAGTCAAGACTGATTTCCTTTAGGATTAACTGGTTGAATCTCCTTGTAGTCCAAGGGACTCTCAAGAGTCTTCTCCAACACCACAGTTCAAAAGCATCAATTCTTAAGCGCTCAGCTTCCTTTATAGTTCACCTCTCACATCCATACATGACCACTGGAAAAACCATAGCTTTGACTAGACAGACCTTTGTTGGCAAAGTAATGTCTCTGCTTTTTAATATGCTGTCTAGGTTGGTCATAGCTTTTCTTCTAAGGAGCAAGCATCTTTTAATTTCATGGCTGCAGTCACCATCTACAGTGATTTTGGAGCCCCCCAAATGTCACTGTTTCCATTGTTTCCCCATCTATTTGCCATAAAGTGATGGGACCAGATGCCATGAGTTGTAAGCCAACTTTTTCACTCTCATCAAGAGGCTCTTTAGTTCTTCTTCACTTTCTGTCATAAGGGTGGTGTCATCTGCATATCTGAAGTTATTGATATTTCTCCCAGCAATTTTGATTCCCTACTGATAATACATGACATCCTATTCTTATCTGATACTTTCCTTAGTCAATGTCCAACTTTCTCCCATTCCTTTTGAGCAAAGGTAAATCACTTGCCTCCTTGCCATACAAGGAGAGAAGGAAGGAAGGAAAAGTTAAATCTGGTATTTCCTAGTTTGAGTCATTAGTAACTGATTTGTGTACTATATCTAAACAGTGACTAGTGTTGGCTGGGGGCAGTGGGCCAGCAATATACAAAGCAATATGTGTTTCTTAAAAGCTGGGAGGCTGTTCTCACATGACCCTACACTAAAACATCACTGCCCATGATCAGTGAAATTAGCCATAAGATAATTAGTTCTAACTCTTCTTTTATCTAAGATATCCAACTGTAATGATCTTAAAGTGATTTCAGTGATAGTATAATACAGGTAAAACACTACTGGCTTGAAAAATGGTTACTACGTGAGTGATATTTGGTGTATGTGCTTGCTGAGGAGCCAGTGGGGCAAAGCTACCATCTGTGGAATTATGACTGAACACCTCTAAGTCATAACTGTATCAGCTTAGAAAAATGAATTTTCTTATCTGAATTCTAACAACTTAGCATCTCTATGTACTCATATCTAAGCTTTTTATGTCTAGATAAATTTATGGAAAATGGACTATGAAAAACCTGGCTGACAACATTTTATTGATCAGTGCCATTTTATCTTTGTACTTATGGGGATCAACTGAGGTAAAGAATTAATTAAAAACAAATATATCAAAAGATATTCCATAGTTAGCTATTATTCTTACTTCCCAGTGTTGTCTATTTTTTTCACATTCCATAGAAAAATGAGTGAACTCTACCTATAAATATCACAGCTTTGTTGTTAGAAAAAATTTCTAAAATTTGCATAAATTAAATCTTTGGGGAAAAGGCAGAGCATAAATATACATGCATATGTCTGGTGTGCCTATCTGTATATTTACATAGAGATAGAAGAACTTAAATAGATTTTCTGGGAATGATTTGAAAGTAAAGAATCATGATTTTGACACCTTAGTATTCATAATACCTGAATACTGAATCATATAGTTATATTCATAATTCATAGAATTCATAAAATTCTAAAAGTAAAAAGTATATTACGCCATATAACTGCTGCATATTTACATGTATACTCCCAAGTGTAGGAACCCTAGTCTTTGTCTGCATTAAAAGCGAATAATTAAGCTTGTTAGATGACTGTTTCTTCTCTGCATTTTGAGTGTTTTTCATAGTCCTCAGATACTTTAGATTCTTAAAATTTCCAGAAGAACTTTAAAACATTGTATTATAAGATAAGATAATAATGTGGGGAATTTAGAGGGCAAATGGGACTCAATGTGAGTTAAGTAATATATCTGGAGTTCACTACTGGGATCCCAGCCGTTGATTGCATGGAGAATATGTGACTGCAAGGGCCAGTGAGAAACTCTCCCAAATAGAAGATGCTGCTTGTTAACACTGGTCTGCGCATTTTTGTTAGACTTTGCCATTTGCCACTCATACCTGTCTCTTCCTCTAAGAAGTGTCTTTGCTTTCCTGGGAGATTCTGTCATTGTCTGTGTTCGTTTTCTCCCATAAATTGCACACCCCTTCAAGCTAGAGATCAGTCTTTTTCATTTTGTAGGTATTTGTTTTATGTGTGAATGTTTCAGCATCCTAAATAACAGCATTAGAAAGACTTTCCTCTAGAGCAATGGGGGAAATTATCAAAAGGTAAAACAGAACTGAAACATTTTAAAGGAAAGGAAAAAAATGTAAATACACTTGA
This sequence comes from Neotragus pygmaeus, assembly GCA_006410875.1. Lineage (NCBI taxonomy): Eukaryota > Metazoa > Chordata > Mammalia > Artiodactyla > Bovidae > Neotragus > Neotragus pygmaeus. The sequence continues at coordinate 10,873 of SJYV01024860.1, read as the reverse complement.
AGAACAGATTTTACAGTCCTCATAATCACATCAGTATTACATATCACTTACGATCTCACCATTTTGAATATCTAGCAGTGAATGCAGAAAGTCTGATTGTCTAGCAAATGTCTATAATCCTCATATGGAAGGACCATCTCTACACCATACTGTCTAGTTACAATGTGGAAGCAATAGTCCATTCAAGTCTTTGGGACATCTTACAAATTTTCCAGGAGAGAAATCCATGTATAGGATAAAAGTCTTAGTGGGAATCATTAATATGCATATTTATAGAGTTTTAATAAAGGTGAACATCCCCTGGTACACAGTATTAATTATTAATAATTCAAAATTAATGAAATATTAATATACACAACTGCATACAATAGAATCAAGGAAGGTAGCTGGTTTTATTTAAGCAAGCATCAATAAAGAAAACGCTCATTTTCCAAAGTGGCTAAATGAAGGCTGTACTCTTAAAATCTCTTAGGTATACTGGGGACCATATACAAAGATCAGAAACACAAAGTTCACCAACTGCAGAACAGGCTCACCTGGGCAGAGGGCGATATTACACGGCTTATGATGCGTCTCCGGCCCTTCACACGGCCTCCCCCCATACTGGGGCGGAGTGCACGACCTCGTTCTGGTTCTCTGGCCTCGACCACAGGTGAATGAGCAGAGACTCCACGGAGACCACTCCTCCCAGACTCCATGGACTGCAATAAAGCAAAGAAGCTTCAACAACAGGAACTGAGACATGAAGTCAAAGATTACTTTTTAAAATACATAACCTAGAAAAAAAATCATCAAATAGACAAGTATGAAGATATTTTAAAACTTCAATTGAATTACTCTTATTTGCCACAAAATGTAAGTTAACTCAAAAATCATTAAAATAACATAAACTTGCATGTACCTTTGTATTTGAACAATTACTTATGTCATATGGTTTATTACTATTTTTTTAAATGGAAATGTACCCCTCTCTGTCATGGTAAAACAGTCATGAGTTACCTCATATCTATGAAAAGCTAACTAAATTTCTTAGACTAACCTTCTGGAGTTAAAGCTGAATTTAAATAGAGAGGATCAATTTAATTTTTTCAATATTTAAAAAGTTTCAAGGTTAATAAATTTGATTAATCATTTTAATCAATTTATTAAATTGATATTAAATTGTCAGAGAATTGAAGGTATATATTTTAAACAGACTTTTAACCTCACATTTTAGAAAATGTATTTTTGCCATTTAAAATCTGTGGGTTTTTTAAATCACTGTTTTTTGAATAAGAGGTAAATTTCAAAAACTCTATTTATTTGCTAAGAGTCCCCTCTTTCCCTAGGTTTAAAATGAGGGACAAATATGAAGACCTATTTCTAATAGCCAGGAAACCAGAAGACACCTTTCCTCCTACAATAATTAAATGACACTGGTAATTCTCCTACCAAGTAAAACTTCTTGAAAAAACAAATGATTTAATTAAGATTATGCTTCATATAACTATCAATACATCAGTACTTCAAATATGCCATTATGATTAATTCAAACTTGATTGCAAATACTGACATAATTTGTGTTCCTCCATAATAACCACTTCTAAATGCTGATATCTTTTCCCAAAAGTCCATTAGGGTTCAAAGTTTAGGTCCCTTTCTCGAACTGTCAAATCACCAATTCCATCCCAGTTTTTAACATTTGGGGCAGTAAGCAGTAGCATTCCATGGATAATACATGTATTATATCTATTCCATGGATAATACAAATCAAAATAAACCAGGCAAAAATGTGCTCTTCAGGTCAAAAGTTCTTGTCTTGATATTGAAACTCTATCTTACTCTTGAAAGTCCATGAGCAAATGCTTTATATTACACCTACAGACATGAATAGGGGGAATAGAAATTTATAATTAAATGACAAAAAAAAAAAAAAAGTGCTCATTTTCTCCTCAACATTGGTCAGGGGAAGTAGACGTGACAGAAGAGTTATTCAAGTAAACATACTACGTCTAGAATCTTCTTCACTGATCTGCTGACCAAGCTGTTATTTTAAAAACACAGATACAATACTCTTAATTATGAGGCAGTCTGTTCTATTTATACTATTCATTTGCCCCAACTTGGAAAATGTGTTCAAATATTGGAAAAATTAGCCAAATTTAGGCAATATTCAATGAAATATTCTTTAAGATACTGTAAAACTAGCTGGTAAATATATTTCAAACATCCTGTATAGAAAAAGAGAGAGTGACAGAAATTAAGATGTTTGCATTTTTCCCATTTAAGTTTAGGAACACCAAAAATAATTTGTATCCATTGGTATAAGAATAAATAGTAAGTCTGAATTTAAAGTCTAAGGAAAAAATATTCAAATACCTATATTTACATATAGGAATATATGATTAATTATAGCAAAATATTTTAAAGTAACATATACAAACATTTAGTTATGTAAAATGCATACCTTTAAGCAATTTTTGCATTTATGTTTAGTTACCAAGTTTCTCCATTAAAAAAATACCATTTCTCCCTTATTTTTTGCATAAGATGTTAATAGGCTATATAGTATTTTTATTTCTTCTTCTGTTCGTTTTCTCTTCTATCAAAATGCATTGTTCCAAAAGCAGTGAACAATCTCAGAAAAAAAGCTGCTAAACTGGCAGATTTTTCTCTAAAATCTTACTAAAATGTTATTTAATCTTGATGACTTAGTTAAATTATGAAGTTAGAATCCTTTGAAAAATAATCTTTCCTCCTATTTTTTGTCTTTATTGTTTCATGGTGAAATTTCATGACTCCTCCACATCATTTTTAAAAAGCAAAAATACTTGTTTTTATTTGAAAAGGACATAAAATTATCAATTATTTTTATATATGATACTATTGAATTAGTAAGAAATTGGGCACAATTTTTTAAATAAATTTTATAAATTCTCTTCATATGATTTAGAATAAAGGTTAAATTTTTCACTTTAATGGGAATTTATTATATAAATTTTTATTTTTAGAAAAGTATGAAAAGTGATCTAGTTCATCTGAAAAATACACCTAGATGTAAATCAAATTAATCTGTTTTTATTGTTTCCTCTTTAGACACCAGCTGTAATATTTCTATTTCATCTCTATTCTATCTAGAAATAAAATGAAGAATATACAATATGCAAATTATTTTACTACCAGATTTTGAAATAAGTATACAAATTCTGTTGTAATTTAGATTGGAATGTATAAGATAACTCTGCTAAGTGAAAGTTTTCTTTTATTTTCATTTATTTTCAAGAAAATAAATGGATATGAAAACAATACCATTTCTTAGCTTAAATAAACATTTATTCTAAAATACTTCAGTGCATACAGAGTAGATTCGTAGTTCTCAACCAGGGGCAACATTGCCTCCCCAGGGAACATCTGCAAACATCAGAGACATATTTGGTTGTCACAGCCTCAAGGGAAGAAGGAAGTCTTCTGGCATCTGAAGGGCAGGGGTCAGGGATGCTGCCAGACATCCCCACACCTTCAGGCCAGCTCCCCACAATAAAGATTTATCCACATCAAAATGTTGGTAGTAACAAGGTTTCAGAAACCCAGGAAGAGATCATAAAACTGTAATTCAGAAAAAAGAAAGAAAGTCTCCCAGTCATGCTCGACTCTTTGCTACCTCAAGGACTGTAGCCTACCAGGCTCCTCCCTCCGTGGGATTTTCCAGGCACAAAAATGGAGTGGGTGGGTCGCCAAGACCAGGTCAGTAAATACACAATCTCGTGTAGCTGTCTAACTTTCTCAATTTACTTTCTGTTTATCTCTAGCATTTTCTTCTCTGAGCATAAAAGTTTCTAAGAAACTATGATGTCAAGGCAAAAATTTTGCAAAAGGCTCTATATTTTAGCATTCATATTAGAAATAACACATTATTATGCAATTTAATTAAAAAAACTTTTTAAATATGAATAATATGGATGCATGGTAATTAATATATAACACTTTTGATTAACCTTTTATATAGCACAAATAAATATAAGCTCTAGTTCTATCATTCCACACATTTTGTGAAAAGTGACATTTAACATTCAATTTTTCCTTGTGTCATTGTCATTAACTAAATGGCAAATGCACTTCTTTATATACAGTGTGACAAGTAGGTTATTTATTTCTGAGGTAACTTTCTTCTTGTGAATAAGCTATTATTTCAGAAAAATATTTATACTGTTCAAAGTACTATCTCAGATTTTAAATTCATCTTTCTTTTTTGTTTTACTGTTTTCATTGTATGTTGTATAAAAACATACATATTTACCAGCATGGCAAATAAGTGAACAAAATGTTGAACACAAAATATTTCATAACAAGCACAATCACCATGTGAAATGTCTCACAATTTCCTGTAGTGGGATAACTATTCCACATTTAAAAAGTAATAAAGTTGCTAAGTTATTATTCATGTTTGGAAAATTAAAAAGAAGTCAACAAAACTCTTGTCAAGATCTTTGATGCAATATCAGAACTATAACAGTGGTTAGATGATTAAAAGATACAGATTTCTTATCATCCTTACTATTTACAAAGACAAACCTCTATGTATGGGAAGGTGAAGAGGAACCAATAATTAGTATGTGCTTCTTCAGTAGGCATCATGATAGGAGGTTTAAGAAAATGAGGACAAACTTGACCATCATAGAATATTATTGTTTTCTGGACCTGAGACGCAGAGTGAAAGGGAGAGCATGCTGGTCCCACGACAGATGGTCTCCATGCCCAGCGAGGGGTGAATCAACATCGTCAGGTAGGAAGATGAAGGTTTTCATTTGCCAACAAGGTGTGTGTTTATGGCTAGTGTCTGGAAAAAAAGCTCTGAACCAAGAACTGTGGGGAACTTCTTAGCCCCACTCAGGCCTGCACTTAGGGATCTGTTAGTCATTAAATTTTATTCCTGTACATTGAAAGGATCTTGACTCTTCAAAAGGATGCTGATAAGGTAAGTGTATAGGTCAAGTACAACCTAAGTCTCTGTTGACAGTTCTCTCCTTGTCCAGTACAGAGCCCTTAATGTAAACACTGTTAAGTAGGGGCCAGATTTAAATACTAGTCCAGACAGTGCACTGTGCACTTAACCTACACTCAGCAGAAAATCCACTAGCATTTCCTCATGAGGTCCTTTTACCTACAAAATTTAGAAATGTTATAATTCCTAAAATGCCCATCTCCTTACTATTTGCTTTTCTGCTCTTGCCGTATGTATTGGAGTCCACTTAGCTCTGTGACTCCTGTTTTTGTCTTTTTCTTTTTTTGTCTTCCCCATCCACAACTTCCTTAAGCATTTTTCCCCTCTCTTTTCATTTTTCATTTGATGTTCCTTCTCATCTAGTCTGATTCTCTCTGATGCTCCTTGACTTTTCTTATTTTTAGTGGAATTATTGCTCTTTTCCTGCTAATTCTACCTTCCATTCCTCATAGATTTCTGCCCTGTTTATCTTTTTTTTTTTTTAATTGAAGTAGAGTTGATTTACAGTGTTTCAGGTGTACAGCAAAGTGATTCAGTTATATATGTGTGTTATGTATATATCTATTCTTTTTCATGTTATTCTGTGCTGTTCAGTTATTTTTTACTTTTTATTTTTGCCTGCATCGTGGGGCATGTGGGATTTTAGTTCAGGGACCAGGCATCAAATCCACTGCCCCATGCAATGGAAATGTGGAGTCTTAACCACTGGATTGCCAGGGAAGTCCCACTGTTTATTTTTTAATTCTACGGCTATGTGTCTTCGAAGCCCCTGACACGGGGATCTTCCAGATCACCAAAGCATTCCTTCTTCAGGACTGCTCACCACTTTCTTCCCTTTTTATTTTTACCAATGTGTCTTTCCTTTTATTGTAAGAAAAATACACCAAATGGAAAATTTATCTTCAGATCCTTTCTAAGTATACAATTCAGCAGTATTAAGTATATCCATATTGTTGGGAAACAAGTCTCCAGAAAAATTTTCATTCTGCAAATCAAAACTCTGTCCCTATTAAATAACTCCTCCTCCAACTTGTTTTTGAATGGACTGCCCTTGCCTCTTCTGGGAAATCGGGACTATCCCTGCCCTGGGCCGCCCACTCTGTACTGTGGCTTTTAGCAACTGCAGAATCAGCCTTCCCTGGAAGTGGAACTCGCCAGAAGCCTTAAGCACACATAACCAGATCAGTGCAGTGCCAGGCCCTTTCCTTGTGTCCATCTCACTCCAGAGGATCTAGATGGGCTGTCAATGCAAGTCCATTGTCAACTGCAAGGGACAATGAGTTTGCATCATCCATCCGTCAGATGGCTGAGCATAAATATAAACCTGGAGATTCACAGGATTATGTGCTTTGGACTTCTTGAAAGAATCCTGTTGGTACTCATTTTACATGAAAGTCAGAAGTCTGAGAAGAAAAAATGCTTATAATATGCATATATACACTGCCTGACAAAAAAAATGAAGCAACATGGAAAAATCGGATCCTAAGTGGGTAAGCTATTATGCTATAAAGAAGACCATCTTTTTCCATTAGTGACTTTAAGTTTACAAACCAGAGGATGGCTTTGATGAGAGAAGTCACTTGAATGAAAAAAAACTAACAGAAAGTCCTTTGGTCGGGCACACTTTTTTCCTGATGGGATTAAATAAGTGGTATGAAAATAGCTGACTGCCTTAAAGGTTGTATTAATCACTGCCTAAACAGTGCCTACTGATCACATTCCAGGATGCTGGCAAATTTCACTGTTCATCCAACATTCAATTGGACTTTTTCACCTTTTAAAATAAGACTTTGAATCTTAAATACCATGAGAAACAGATACAGAAATATCAAGTTTATAGTTTCAAGTGGGTAGGGAGTCACTTATATAATTGCTTGACTGCTCTGAAAGCAGAAAGCAGCACATACATAATAAAATTTCACAGCTGAAAACAAATTACACTTATTCACTCTTATTAAAATGTCTATACCCAGTTCATATGAAAATAACATATCGTTCCAAATGCGTAGCATGACACAATTCAATAACATCCACAGTTGTAGTTGCTGCTAACACTACCTGGACAGAGGGCAGTGTTATTGCAAACCCTTGATTCTCTTAATGGGCCGCTGCAGTGTGTCCCGTAAGGTGATACACAAGTTCTGGTTCGCACCTGCGACCCCTGACCACAAGTAACTGAGCATGTGCTCCACTGGGACCACTCTTCCACGCCAGATTCACCTGTGAGCAAGACAACAAATAAACATGAAATACCGTCTTGAATATTCATCTAGGAAGCATTATACCAAAGTGACATTATGACATGCAAGAATAATTTCAATGTAAAAACATGACAGTACATCAAAGCCATACAAAAACATTTCAGAGAAAAAGAAATGTAAATAGAGATACTATTACACTGATGCAAGGTTCATGTTAGCTATAACCTTGTTAGCAAGACTCTGCTTCACAAATCCACTGGGCCATGGATGCTATGAATGAACCAGTCAGTGTTTTTCAACAAGGAATGAATGATTGTTGGAGTGACTCTTTTCAAACCAGTCTAAGGCTCTGCACTTGCTTGGAAGAGAAAGCAAGATGCATGGCTAAACTTACTCTGGCTTTGGTGAGCAGGCATATATTGATGCATCCTCCCCCAATTCTTTGTTGCATAATCTCCTTTCTAATGTTGAATTAGGTAGAGCCCTGGGAGTTTAGGCATATTTAATTTTTATTGTGTTGAACACTGACACTTTATTTATAATTTATTCCTAGTTCTAGTTTCTCATCCTATAACAGTTATTCATTTGTGATAATTTGTTTTAAAATGTTCTGCTCACAATTTTCCTCAAAATGAATTTTAATTGAAATAAAGGAAAATTCCGCTATGATTTCTATTAATTTAGCCTGGAACTAATTTTTACTAAAAACTAGGGTTTTTAAAAAAGTCATTGAATGTCTGAATTCATTAATTTTCTTGGAGTAGGCATCACCCTGAAACTATGTCTCCCTTCTATTATTATCCAAAGTCACGTCCCAAGGAGAAGTAAAATCAAGAATTTCTAAGACAATCTCAAGAGCTCCTACTGATAATTATAATCTGGTCATGATGTTCAGAACAGATTTTTGAAAACTGATTGGAAAAGTTGTAGTTGCTTTTCTCTAAACACAAAGTCGGGCCATTTACCTACTGGAAGATACTAGTTAAATTTAGACTTCGTTGAAAAGTACTTTTCCATCATTTGGCAAAGTGTTTCTGAAAGCTTTGTATCACTGATTATATGAACCAAGGAGCTGTTTATATTTTATAGGTTTTGTTTAAAATTTGCCTTGGGAATAGGATTCAAATGTGATAATCCATTTGTCCACCTTCAGTGGAAAGGTTAGTAAATGACTTAGAAATGACTTGGAGTGTAACTCAAGGCAGCTGATCCACAGGCAGGAACTCTAGGACAGAAGGAGATTGGATCAGAATGTAACTCAATGTTCTGATTTCTTCACTGAGAAGTTATTTTTTCCAAAAAAAGAGAGAATCAGCTGAAATAAAACATGCATTTGATAAAGCAGTTCAAGTTACATTCTGTTGTAAGCTTCTTATCTCAAGGCCCAGGACAGTTAGGTCACAGACAAGCATGGGTCCACCAACCACACTTTGAGTATGTAATAGAAATATTTGTTCTTATATAAGTCTGCATTATGTACCCAGAAGTATAAATAATAGAATGCATTTATAACTGGATGTATGTCATAGGGTACAGTGGTAACTGGGATGACATTTTATGTTAAGTAGGACATCTTTTCAGTGTTGTGATCAATGTTTGTCTTGGACATTCTCTAATCATCACCCTTGATTATTCCAGTATTTTTTGTCTCTACCAATTTATATATTACTAGTCCATAAAAATGTTACTGAATGACATTTGAATAATATTTAAAGCTATGACTAATAGTTTATGCATTTACATTAAAGAATACGCTATCAAGGTTGAAAATCATTATTTTAGAAACCAAATAATATAACAATGGTTTAAAATATCTACACATGTATATATACATGCATATATATATATAGTAATGGAAATTTAAACTTAAATTTGGGGAAAATATAGTGAAAATTTTTTTCTTGTAATAGTTGCATCGGTGTTTATGGTAAGACTAAGTGAAGTAGAAATATCATGGTTGGATATTATTAATTAAAAGCCAGAAAACTTTGAACATTGTGAATTCTACAATAAGTCAATGATAAAAGTTATGAATATAATTAGTTCTATTTTTCTACAAAAGCATTGCATTGTTATGATGGCAGGAAAAAATGTTTTAATTAAAGTGAGCAATGAATCAGGATCACAAACTACTTTTAAGTGCATTTTTGTACAAATATTTGAAAATTCAGGTTGCTTCTGTATGTATGAAGCTACAGTGTTGTTGAACAAGCTAGACAGTGATGCCTAGGTTGGAGGGACGGATAATTATTCTTCAGAATTGGCTAATTCACTCTCTCAAACTGATGGTTCCTTTTGTTGATTGAAACCAAAATAAATAAATGAATAACATATATATGGGCTTTCAAATTACTAATCAAACCTTGCCATTAAAACATTGGTCAACCTATAAAAATGACCTTGTTCTATCTCCATCTACAATTTCAAGTAATACTTCCACGCACTAGTTATATTTTCCATTCTGCCATGGCTTCATCCCAGAAAGGCATGAAGGCTGCTCTAGGCAGGTACCTTGGGGCTTTGTGAGAAATATTTTCCAGCAAAATTATTTTATAAAAAATTCACTGGTATTAAGACAGTAAAGTATAACACAATGTATACTCTTTTTAATATATGTGTCTTTGGAGATAGCACAAACTACTAGAATTTGGTTCCTTAACTCATAACTGAAGGTATATTACACATCATGTAGAAGGACACAGTATCTATGGAACTTTGAAGGCTCTTTATTGTGACACAAAACATGAAGGGAAACGAGGAAAGCACTGCAAGGAGAGTCAGAAGACCTGTGTTTGATGGAAATCTAATGCATATTAGCTCTGAGACGTGGAGAAAGTTACTCTATTTCTCTGAATCTCTCAGTCAGATGAGTAATACAACTACCTCAAAACCTATTTGTGAGAATTAAATGCGATAATGTATGAGAGTGTGTTTTAAGCTATAAAAATCATATTAATATAAAATGTTGCTAGTAGTCGGACACGACTGAAGTGACTTAGCAGCAGTATGTAAAAATTATGAAATTAGAAATATATTTACAATTTTTTTTCTGTTTTAAATAACATGCTACATATTATCGTATGCTATTTTCTCCACTGGAATAAAAGCCTAATTTCCTAAACATTTTTATAAGATCATTTTATAACTATGATGTTAAAAAAGCATCAGTGAGTATAATTAAAATGGCTTAAGCCATTTTGTTGGCATTTAATTTAGAAGCCTATATATCTTATCACAGCATTTCATTTCATTCAAACATTGTACATGTATGCCCAAACTAACTTATCTCAATTACCTAACTGACTAAAATGATCAAGTTATTTTGATAAAGTAATGCAACCTTACTAAATATTACTCTTCTAAAAAAATTGCCACTTAATTATTATTTCATAAAAGGGCTGAGTGATCATACTGGTCGAAGAGGCCAGGTTACTCATTTTGCAAGGAATTCTTAAATTTTAAGGTCTGATAGCTGCTGTTTTGTTTTCCCTTAGGACTAATATACAATATATTATATTTTATTATTCAGTTTTACATCTATTTTATTATTCTTTGTTTTTAAATTAATGTTAGCAAATGCTTATCATTGTTTATACTCATTTATTTTGAGCTTATCAATGCTTATACTCATTTATTTTGTTTTATAAATAGAAAAGTTTTATATGGTAAAATAGATGTTTTATAAATAAAA
>SJYV01024859.1:0-12628 GCA_006410875.1 Neotragus pygmaeus | reverse complement strand
GGTGGATTCATGTCGATGTATGGCAAAGCCAATAGAGTATTGTAAAGTAAAATTTAAAAAATTAAAAAATTAAAATTAAAAAAACTGAGGGGTGGAGAGAAGAGTCTGAAATTTTAACCTTTAAAAATTAGGTTCTAACACCCCAGAATTTTTTTCTAAAGGTGAAAACACTTTTCTAGACTCTCAAAGCAGAAATAAGATACTAAAATATCTCTCATTATTCCCTTGAGCACGAAAAACAAATCATATCCCATCTTCTTCCCTCTAAAATTTCAAAATAAAGACAGGCAATTTAATTTTTTCCCTGGCTCAAAAAAACAATCTAATTTGCAGAAAAGTTACTAAACACTAGCTTTTTAAAAGTACACCTATTCAAGAAGATTCCGTACAAATACTATCAGAATCAGGCGGTCCTAAGATGGCAGAGGAATAGGACAGGGAGACCCACTTTCTACCCCACAAATTCATTGAAAGATCATTTGAACACTGAGCAAATTCCACAAAACAACTTTTGAACGCTGGCCGAGGACACCAGGCACCCAGAAAAGCAGCCATTGTCTTCAAAAGGAGGTGGGACAAAATATAAAAGAGAGGCAAAAGAGTTAGGGATGGAGACCCATCCCAGGGAGGGAGTCGTGAAAGAGGAGAAGTTTACAAACACCAGGAAACCCTCTCACCGGTGGGTCTGTGGTGAGTTTTGGAATCTCAGAGGGCAACATAACCAGGAGGGAAATTAAATAAACAAGTAAATAAAACCCGTAGATTACGTGTCTAACCACAACTCCCAGCGGAGAAGTAGCCCAGTCACTCACATCTGCCACCAGCAAGCGGGGGCTGAACAGGGAGGCACAGGCTGCATAGCTTAGGGTAAGGACCGGGCCTGAATGCCCTAAGGACAATCTGAGGAAGCTAACGAGAAACAGCAACCCAAACTACGGGAAAGCCAGAGAGGGAGAAAAAAAGAGAGAGAGAGAATTTTTCTGAAAAGCTCTAACCTAAGGCACTGCCAGCCCACTCACTGAACAAAGGACTGAGCGAATACCAGAGGAGAGATAGCCCGCTGCTGAACGGCCCATTGCCCACTGGAGGCAAAGAGGCAGGCAAGTGACAGCCAGAGCCAGAAAAAGGCATCCTCTACCAAACCGCAACCAGGCTCCCAGTTGCCAACCAAGTCTTCCTGGGGTCCTGGATGGTTGACATCTGCCAGGAGGGTCACAGCCAGAGAGCAGCTTCCCAAAGGAGGCACACAGCACATCTGAGACGGTGCTCCTGCTGCACACCTAGGAAACCAAGCGGCTGGGACGGGGAGGTGATAAGACGCACCACACACCTGGGCAGAGTGCACTCGCCAAGCACATGGTCACCTGAGCTACTCGGACCTGGGAAGGGTACAAAATACAGGCCCAACCGAGTGTGCCTTTGTGGAGTACCCGAGAACCTGAACCTGAGCGGCTTAGACCTGGGAAGTGCACACAACCCAGGGCCTGCTTTAGACAGTTCCCCTGCAGAGCAACCTGGNGACCTGGGAAGGGTACAAAATACAGGCCCAACCGAGTGTGCCTTTGTGGAGTACCCGAGAACCTGAACCTGAGCGGCTTAGACCTGGGAAGTGCACACAACCCAGGGCCTGCTTTAGACAGTTCCCCTGCAGAGCAACCTGGAGCCTGAGCAATGTAGACCAGGAAAGCACACACGGCGTGAGCGGGGGCAAACCCAGTGTGGCCAAGACACTGTGAGCACTCCCCACACATGCCAGTGATCTTTGTTTGCAGTGTTCCACCCTCCCTGCAGCACAATTGAATAAGTGAGCCTAAATAGGTCAGGGCAGAAATTAGACACTGAAGAGGCTTGCAAACAGAAGAAGCCAAAATAAACAGAGGGAACCGCTTTGGAAGTGACAAGTGCAACAGATTAAAACCATGTCATTAGCACTGACTACATTGGAAGGGGCCTATAGACCTTGAGAAGTATAAGCTTGAACAAAGAACTATCTGAAACTGAACTGACCCCGTACTGCCCACAACAGATCCAGAGAAATTCCTAGATATATTTTACTATTATCATTTTTTAAGTTTTTAAATTTTTTAAGTCCTTTATTACTCATTTAATTTTTATTTTTAAAACCTTTTTACCTTTCAAAAAAAAGACCCTTTTTTAAAGCAAATTTCATATATACTTTTTATAATTTTTGTGATTTTGTTTTGTTTTTTTAATATTGTATTTTTGAGAGTCTAACCTCTACTCTGGATTTTTAATCTCTGCTTTTTGTTATTTGTCATCAATTTTGTACGTTTAAGAATCTAATCTTCAGTACCCATTTTTACTTGCTGCTGCCGCTGCTAAGGTACTTCAGTCATGTCCGACTCTGTATGACACCATAGATGGCAGCCTACCAGGATCCTCTGTCCCTGGGATTCTCCAGGCAAGAACACTGGAGTGGGGTGCCATTTCCTTCTCCAATCCATGAAAGGGAAAAGTGAAAGTGAAGTCACTCAGTCGTGTCCAGCTCTTAGCGACCCCATGGACTGCAGCCTACCAGGCTCCTCCACCCATGGGATTTTCCAGAAAAGAGCACTGGAGTGGGTTGCCATTGCCTTCTCTGCATTTTTACTTAAGAGTGTGATTATTGGCTTGACTGCCCTCTCTCCCTTTGACTCTCCTTTTTCTCCCCCAGGTCACCTCTGTCTCCTCCCTCCCCCTTCTCTTCTCTACCCAACTCTGTGAATCTCTTTGGGTATTCTGGGCTATGGAGAACACTTAGGGAACTGATTACTGGCTAAATCTGTCTCTCTCCTTTTGACTCCCCCTCCTCTCCTCCTGGTCACCTCTATTTCCTTCCTCCCTCTTCTCTTCTCTGTGGAACTCCATGAACCTTTCTGGGTGTTCCAAGCTGTGGAGAGCACACAGGGATTTGATTACTGCCTTGACTGCTCACTCCCTTTTTGATTCCCCCTCTTCTCCTCCTGGTCCCCTCTATCTCCCTCCTCCCTCTTCTCTTCTCCATGTAACTCTGAGAACCTCTCTGGGTATCCCTCACTGTGGAGAATCTTTTCTCCATTAACCTAGATGTTTTATTATTGAAACTGTATGAATGGAGAAGTCATGAGACTACTGTAAGAATAAGACTGAAAACCAGAGGCAGGAGGCTTAAGTCCAAAACCTGAGAACACCAGAAAACTCCTGACTCCAGGGAACATTAATCAATAAGAGCTCATCCAAAAGCCTCCACACCTGCACCCAAGCCCCACCCAAGAGGCAACAAGTTCCAGAGCAAGACACAATGCTAATTCTCCAGCAACACAGGAACATAGCCCTGAGCTTTAATATACAGGCTGCCCAAAGTCACACCAAACCCACAGACACCTCAAAACTCACTACTGGACACTACATTGCACTCCAGAGAGAAGAGATTCAGCTCCACCCACCAGAACACCGACGCAAACTTCCCTAACCAGGAAACCTAGACAACCTACTCGTCCAACCCCACCCACAGGGAGGAACCTCCACAATAAAGAGGAATCACAAACTTCCAGCATACAGAAAGGCCACCCCAAACACAGCAACCTAAACAAGATGAAAAGGCACAGAAATACTCAGCAGGTAAAGGAACATGATAAATGTCCACCAAACCAAACAAAAGAGGAGGAGACAGGGAGTCTACCTGAAAAAGAATTTAGAATAATGATAGTAAAAATGATCCAAAATCTTGAAAATAAAATGGAGTTACAGATAAATAGTCTGGAGACAAGGATCAAGAAGATGCAAAAAATGTTTAATGAGGACCTAGGAGAAATAAAAAAAGAGTCAATCAATAATGTATAATGCAATAACAGATCAAAAACACTCTGGAAGGAACCAACAGTAGAATAACTGAGGCAGAGGATAGGATAAGTGAGGAGGAAGATAGAATGGTAGAAATAAATGAAGCAGAGAAGAAAAAAGAAAAAAGCGTTAAAAGAAACAGGGACAACCTCAGAGACCTCTAGGACAATGTCAAATGCCCCAACATTGGAATCACAGGAGTCCCAGAAGAAGACAAAAAGAAAGGCCATGAGAAAATACTTGAGGAGATAATAGTTGAAAACTTCCCGAAAATGGGGAATGAAATAGCCACCCAAGTCCAAGAAACTTGGAGAGTCTCAAACAGGATAAACCCAAGGCAAAAAAACCCAAGACAATTTGTTAATCAAATTAACTAAGATCAAACACAAAGAACAAGTATTAAAAGCAGCAAGGGAAAAACAACAAATAATACACAAGGGGATTCCCATAAGAATAACAGCTGATCTTTCCATAGAAACTCTTCAGGCAAGAAGGGAATGGCAGGACATACTTAAAGTGATGAAAGAGAAAAACCTACAACTCAGATTACTGTACCCAGAAAGGACCTCATTCAAATATGAAGGAGAAATCAAGAGCTTTACAGATAAGCAAAAGCTCAGAGAATTCAGCAACACCAAACCAGCTCTCCAACAAATGCTAAAGGATCTTCTCTAGACAGGAAACACAGAAAAAGTGTATAAACTCAAACTCAAAACAACAAAGTAAATGGCAATGGGATCATACGTATCAATAATTACCTTATATGTAAATGGGTTGAATGCCCCAACCAAAAGACAAACACTGGCTGAATGGATACAAAAACAAGACTCCTATATATGCTGTCTACAAGAGATCTACCTCAAAACAAGGGACACATGCAGACTGAAAAGGAAGGGCTGAAAAAAAGACATTTCACACAAATGGAGACCAAAAGAAAGCAGGAGTAGCAATACTCATATCAGATAAAATAGACTTTGAAATAAAGGCTGTGAAAAGAGGCAAAGAAGGACACTACATAATGATCAAAGGATCAATCCTAGAAGATATAACAATTATAAATATATATGCACCCAACATAGGAGCACTGCAATACGTAAGCCAAATGCTAACAGGTATGAAAGGGGAAATTAACAGTAACACAATAATAGTGGGAGACTTTAATACCCCATTCACACCTATGGATAGATCAACTAAACAGACAATTAACAAGGAAACACAAACTTTAAATGATACAGTAGACCAGTTAGACCTAATTGATAGCTATAGGACATTTCACCCCAAAACAATGAATGTCACCTTTTTCTCAAGTGCTCACGGAACCTTTTCCAGGATAGATCACATACTGGGCCATAAATCTAACCTCAATAAATTCAAAAAAATCGAAATCATTCCAAGCATCTTTTCTGACCATAATGCACTCAGATTAGATCTCAATTACAGGAGAAAAACTCTTAAAAATCCCAACATTTGGAGGCTGAACAACACGCTTCTGAATAACCAACAAATCACAGAAGAAATCAAAAAAGAAATCAAAATATGCATAGAAACGAATGAAAATGAAAACACAACTACCCAAAACCTGTGGGACACTATAAAAGCAGTGCTAAGAGGAAAGTTCATAGCATTACAGGCATACCTAAAGAAACAAGAAAAAAATCAAATAAATAACCTAACTCTACACCTAAAGCAACTAGAAAAGGAAGAAATGGAGAAACCCAGAGTTAGTAGAAGGAAAGAAATCTTAAAAATTAGGGCAGAAATAAATGCCAAAGAAACAAAAGAGACCATAGCAAAAATCAACAAAGCCAAAAGCTGGTTCTTTGAAAGGATAAATAAAATTGACAAACCATTAGCCAGACTCATCAAGAAACAAAGAGAAAAAAATCAAATCAATAAAATTAGAAATGAAAATGGAGAGATCACAACAGATAACACAGAAATACAAAGGATCATAAGAGACTACTATCAGCAATTATATGCCAATAAAATGGACAACGTGGAAGAAATGGACAAATTCTTAGAAAAGTACAACTTTCCAAAACTGAACAAGGAAGAAATAGAAAATCTGAACAGACCCATCACAAGCATGGAAATTGAAACTGTAATCAGAAATCTTCCAGCAAACAAAAGCCCAGGTCCAGATGGCTTCACAGCTGAATTCTACCAAAAGTTCCGAGAAGAGCTAACACCTATCCTACTGAAACTCTTTCAGAAAATTGCAGAGGAAGGTAAACTTCCAAACTCATTCTATGAGGCCACCATCACCCTAATACCAAAACCTGACAAAGACACCACAAAAAAAGAGAACTACAGGCCAATATCACTGATGAATATAGATGCAAAAATCCTTAACAAAATTCTAGCAATCAGAATCCAACAACACATTAAAAAGATCATACACCATGACCAAGTGGGCTTTATCCCAGGGATGCAAGGATTCTTCAATATCCGCAAATCAATCAATGTAATTCACCACATTAACAAATTGAAAAATAAAAGTCATATGATTATCTCAATCGATGCAGAGAAGGCCTTTGACAAAATTCAACATCCATTTATGATAAAAACTCTCCAGAAAGCAGGAATAGAAGGAACATATCTCAACATAATAAAAGCTATATATGAGAAACCCACAGCAAACATTATCCTCAATGGTGAAAAGTTGAAAGCATTTCCCCTAAAGTCAGGAACAAGACAAGGGTGCCCACTCTCACCGCTACTATTCAATATAGTTCTGGAAGTTTTGGCCACAGCAATCAGGGCAGAAAAAGAAATCAAAGGAATCCAAATTGGAAAAGAAGAAGTAAAACTCTCACTGTTTGCAGATGACATGATCCTCTACATAGAAAATCCTAAAGACTCCACCAGAAAACTACTAGAGCTAATCAATGAATATAGTAAAGTTGCAGGATATAAAATCAACACTCAGAAATCCCTTGCATTCCTTTACACTATTAATGAGAAAGTAGAAAAAGAAATTAAGGAAACAATTCCATTCACCATCGCAACAAAAAGAATAAAATACTTAGGAATATACCTACCTAAAGAAACTAAAGACCTATACATCGAAAACTATAAAACACTGATAAAAGAAATCAAAGAGGACACTAATAGATGGAGAAATATACCCTGTTCATGGATTGGAAGACTCAATATAGTGAAAATGAGTATACTACCCAAAGCAATCTACAGATTCAATGCAATCCCTATCAAGCTACCTACGGTATTTTTCACAGAACTAGAACAAATAATTTCAAGATTTGTATGGAAATACAAAAAACCTCGAATAGCCAAAGCAACCTTGAGAAAGAAGAATGGAACTGGAGGAATCAACTTGCCTGACTTCAGGCTCTACTACAAAGCCACAGTCATTAAGACAGTATGGTACTGGCACAAAGACAGAAATATAGATCAGTGGAACAAAATAGAAAGCCCAGAGATAAATCCACACACCTATGGACACCTTATCTTCGACAAAGGAGGCAAGACTATACAATGGAGTAAAGACAATCTCTTTAATAAGTGGTGCTGGGAAAACTGGTCAACCACTTGTAAAAAAATGAAACTAGATCACTTTCTAACACCACACACAAAAATAAACTCAAAATGGATTAAAGACCTAAATGTAAGACCAGAAACTATAAAACTCCTAGAGGAGAACATAGGCAAAACACTCTCTGACATAAATCACAGTAGGATCCTCTATGATCCACCTCCCAGAATACTGGAAATAAAAACAAAAATAAACAAATGGGATCTAATTAAAATTAAAAGCTTCTGCACAACAAAGGAAACTATAAGTAAGGTGAAAAGACAGCCTTCTGAATGGGAGAAAACAATAGCAAATGAAGCAACTGACAAACAACTAATCTCAAAAATATACAAGCAACTTATACAGCTCAACTCCAGAAAAATAAACGACCCGATCAAAAAATGGGCCAAAGAACTCAATAGACATTTCTCCAAAGAAGACATACGGATGGCTAACAAACACATGAAAAGATGCTCAACATCACTCATCATCAGAGAAATGCAAATCAAAACCACAATGAGGTACCATTTCACACCAGTCAGAATGGCTGCGATCCAAAAGTCTGCAAGCAATAAATGCTGGAGGGGGTGTGGAGAAAGGGGAACCCTCTTACACTGTTGGTGGGAATGTAAACTAGTACAGCCACTGTGGAAAACAGTGTGGAGATTCCTTAAAAAATTGCAAATAGAACTGCCTTATGACCCAGCAATCCCACTGCTGGACATACACACTGAGGAAACCAGAATTGATAGAGACATGTGTACCCCAACGTTCATGGCAGCACTGCTTACAATAGTGAGGACATGGAGGCAACCTAGATGTCCATCAGCAGATGAATGGATAAGAAAGCTGTGGTACATATACACAATGGAGTATTACTCAGCCATTAAAAAGAATGCATTTGAATCAGTTTTAGTGAGGTGGATGGAACTGGAGCCTATTGTACAGAGTGAAGTAAGTCAGAAAGAAAAACACCAATACAGTATACTAACCCATATATATGGAATTTAAAAAGATGGTAACAATGACCCATATGCGAGACAGCAAAAGAGACACAGATGTATAATAAAGTCTTTTGGACTCTGTGGGAAAAGGCAAGGGTGTGAGAATTTGAGAGAACAGCATTGAAACATGTATATTATCATATGTGAAACAGATCACCAGTTCAGGTTCGATGCATGAGACGGTACTCAGGGCTGGTGCACTGGGATGACCCTGAGGGATGGGATGGGGAGTGAGGTGGGAGGGGGGTTCAGGATGGGGAACACATGTACACCTATGGTTGATTCATGTCAATGTATGGCAAAAACCACTACAATATTTTAAAGTAATTAGACTGTAATTAAAATAAATTAATTAATTTAAAACAAAACAAATACTATTAGAATCAATGTTTCAAACATAAAAGCTGTATTTGCTGTTTTTTCATGATTTTTTCTTTATTCTTAATGCCTACTTTTGACTCTTAGGTTTTTATAAAGATAAGAAAGTTATATATAGCAATGATTTCCTATACAGAATGGAATATGAAAGCTGGGTAAAGAATTCAGGCATTTTACTTCTTACACTATATTACTTTAAGAAATATTTAAAGAAATTTTTTAAAGAATTTAATGTAATTCTGTAAAAATATATAAGAGATGTTTTAGCTTTTAAGAACAAGAGTAAGGACTTCCCTGGGGGTCCAGTGGCTAAGACTCTGAGCTCCCAATGCAGAAGGCCCAGGTTCAATCCCTAGTCAGGAAACGAGATTCCACAAGCTGCAACTAAGACCCACTGCAGTCACAAGAGCATATTCATATCCACATTTACAGTAATGTACTGGTTATATCACATGCTCATTACTAAAAACACTAACTAAACAACTGAATAAAATTTAGACTTATGAAATAATCTACATCGAAAAAATTTCACATATAAAAGCTATTGCTAAACGTCTTTGGCAGAACTTAGATAAAATCTAATTTCATAATTACACTGGAATGCTGAGATATTTGCTCAGTGATTTATTAACATGAGAAATAGCATCAGTTGAGGAAAAATAAAAGAAACAGTATAATTCTCTTAAATACCATACCATAGTTAGCCACTGCTTTTCCACCTTTCCTTCTTATTTCTTCAACAACTTTATCAGCAGCTAAGGAGCCTTTGCCAGCTCCTGTGAAGTCCCCTCCTAGGTCATTCACTGCAATGCAAAAATAAATAAGAATTCAGTTCTAGACATTAAACAATACGAGGTGGAATGAAATTATATTATTAGCATATGTTTTCAGTCATCTTCCTAATTCCCTCCTACTGTATTTCCATCCCACTCAAGACATCATGATATATGTACTTGCAAAACATGTCTCTTTGTTTTGAAATATAGATATGAGGCAGTGAAATATTTAAACACAGGTTCATGCCATGAAATTTTTAACTGTTCAATGCTTCTCTTTTGGAAAGCAAAAACTGATTCAACCCATTTTTAGGAGAAAATAAAAAGAAAAAAAAAAGATCACTTTTAAGAGTAAACACAGAGGAAAACAGTATGGACATCCTTTAAAAAAAAAAACAAACTAAAAATAGAACTGTCATATGATCCAGCAATCCCACTTCTGGGTATTTATTCAAAAGAATTGAAATCAGGAACTGAAAAGATAACAGAACTCCAGTGTTCAGTGCAGCACTATTCACAATAGCCAAGATGTGCAAACAATCTAAATATCAATTGACAGACAAAATGGATAAAGAAGAAGTGGCACATACATACAATGTACTATTATTTAGCCTCTAAAAAAAAGAAGGAAAATTTTCAATATGTAACAACATGGATAAACCCTGAAGATAACAAGGTAACCCAGTCACTGAAGGCCAAATACTGCATGATTGTATCTAAAATAGTCAAACTCATAGAATCAGAGAATAGAATAGTGGTTTCAGAGATTAGCAGGAGGAGAAAATGGGGAGTTGCTAATCAGTAGGCATAAAATTTCAATAATGCAAGATGAAAATGTTCTAAAGATCTTATCTGCTGTAAAACATAATGCCTGTAGTTAATAATACTCTATTGTACACATAAAAATTTCTTAAAAGGGTAGATCTCATATTAAGAGTTCTTATCACAACTGAAAAAAAGAAAAGAAAGGTTAAATACATAATGTGGCATATCTTCTCCATGTCAAGAAAGCCATTTACAGAAATGGTGATAAAGAACAAGCATATTAGATTCACACTGGTGAACTTTTATAAAACATAATGTGTCATGGTCTACCAAAACAGAAATAAAATTATGTATTGAAAAAGGTCAAAAACTACACAAACAACTAACATGTGTTCAGTCACTAATTTATACCATATATGTAACTTATATGTTTCCCTAGTGGCTCAGGTGGTAAAGAATCTGCCTACAATGCAGGAGAATAGTTTTGATCCCTGGGTTGGAAAGATCCCCTGGAGAAGGGAATGGCTACCCACTCCAATATTCTTGACTGGAAAATTTCTTGGACAGAGGAGCCTAGTCAGCTACAGTCCATGGAGTCACAAAGAGTTGGACACAATTGAGTGACTTCCATTACATTTTTACATCTTCCTGTATATATAGACACAAACATTAACTGAACA
The DNA here is from genome assembly GCA_006410875.1 of Neotragus pygmaeus. Classification (NCBI taxonomy): domain Eukaryota; kingdom Metazoa; phylum Chordata; class Mammalia; order Artiodactyla; family Bovidae; genus Neotragus; species Neotragus pygmaeus. Next base: position 1,671 of record SJYV01024859.1, on the reverse strand, counting down.
TTTACTATTTGCAAGAAAATCTACAGATGTATAAGAATGGTACCTATCCTCACAGAGTTTAATAATATACTGAAAGTTAAGTATGTGGTAATTACACTAATGCATTAATGTATCATAAGTATATAAAGGCAACATAACTAAAAAATATGATAACAAAAGTAATTTACACAATCATTCAAGGTTGAATTTACAAAATAACATGCAAAAACAAATGAAAAGATAAATAATGTGTCAGTCACTCAGTCATGTCCAACTCTTTGTGACTCCATGGACTTTAGCCCACCAGGCTCCTCTGTCCATGGAATTCTCCAGCCAAGAATACTGAAGTGGGTTGCCATTCCCTTCCCCAGGGCATCTTCCTGACCCAGGGATAGAACCTGGAACTTCTGCACCACAGGCAGATTCCCTACCATCTGAGCCACAATAAGTCGATGCCAAACATCTTAAGACAAATACTGGGGACAAAGAATTAACTTGCATTGCAAAGTGATCATTTTTGTAGGGTTATTGCATAAACCATGAGGAATACAATAATTTAAAAATTACTAATAATGGCATAGAGATATAGGCTAAAATTTAAACTTTCTTAATATGATCAAATTAATGATTATCACACCTGGAAAAAAGTGCACAAGATCTTTTTTTCTTTTGAAGTATAACTCTCTTAGGGGGGAATTGGAGCGAGGGTTGCAACTGGGGTAGTGCAGTAAAAGGAGATAAAGGGATGACTCAGAAAAACTATTCAAATGTGTTTTTGTGCTTAAAGGAAATTAGTTTTTCAAAATGTGGACTGAGGTATATTTTTTCTAACCATATAGTCTTATCAGTCTTATTGCAAATTAAAAAAAGCTACAAAGANATGACTCAGAAAAACTATTCAAATGTGTTTTTGTGCTTAAAGGAAATTAGTTTTTCAAAATGTGGACTGAGGTATATTTTTTCTAACCATATAGTCTTATCAGTCTTATTGCAAATTAAAAAAAGCTACAAAGATAAAAAATAACAGGGGAAAGGCTTACATTATCCCTCAGAGAATTTTTTTTTTAATGTTAAGATTCTCAAGACTAAATTCCTATTAACTATTCATTATTTGAGTACAGTTACTTAAATAACAGGAAATAAACAATAAAAAAATCAAGATTTTGAAATATATACCTAAAAGTCTTCTAAGACCCTTTTTACCCAAGCAAGGAAAAGTTCAAAAGCAAATTGATGAAGACAATATTGAAGTAAAGAAAGAAATGTTCAATTGTGAAATGAAACGCCATCCCCAAGTGCAAACTATTCCAAGTGCAATCAAAGGTAAACACTGAAGCTTGAATAAATAATTACTGAGATCAATGATCAATGCAGTGAAACAGTATCAAAATAATTTATTCAAGCCAAGTATGCACTTCAGAGAGGACAAATTTAACACCAACCCTACTCAGTTACCCTACCAAAGCTAATTCACAGGGATTACAGCCTTAACTAGAAAAGCACTGATTACACACTGAAGGGCTTAGCCAGCAGCAACATTAAAAGATTGTTTGTAAACAAAGAGAAATGTACTTATACTATGTGACCCTGTCATCACTTATATACATATGACTAATATTGCAGTGAAAAAGTTGGCTTAAAATTCAACAATCAGAAAACTAAGATCATGGCATCTGGTCCCATCACTTCATA
>SJYV01024858.1:0-15846 GCA_006410875.1 Neotragus pygmaeus | reverse complement strand
GACCCCATAGATGGCAGCCCACCAGGCTCCCCTGTCCCTGGGATTCTCCAGGCAAGAACACTGGAGTGGGTTGCCATTTCCTTCTTCAATGCAGGACAAGTGAAAGTGAAGTTGCTCAGTTGTGTCTGACTCTTAGTGACCCCATGGACTGCAGCCTACCGGGCTCCTTCATCCATGGGATTTTCCAGGCAAGAGTACTGGAGTGGGGTGCCATTGCCTTCTCAGAATACTGTAGTGGGTAGCTATTCCCTTCTCCCAGGAATCTTCCCAGCCCAGGGATTGGACCCGGGTTTCCTGCATTGCAGGCTTCCCAGGTGGCTCAGTGGGTAAAGAATCTGCCTGCAATACAGGAGATGCAGGTTTGATCCCTTGGTGGGGAAGATCCCCTGGAGGAGGGCATGGCAACCCACTCCAGTATTCTTGCCTGGAGAATACTATGGACAGAGGAGCCTGGAGGGCTACAGTCCATAGCATCACAGAGAGTCAGATATACCTGAAGCAACTGAGCACTCACGCTCACGTGCTCCTGCATTGTAGGCAGACTTTTTACTGTTTGAGCCACCAGTTAAGCCTTGTAGGAGGTAAACGAGGTCTTTTCTGGTTCTAGAATTTTAGATTTCGGTAATTAAGTTAAATGAGGAAGCAACCCTCATGTTAATTAAGCTGCATAGAATTTGTAACATGGCTTTTTAATTTCTCTGATTTATAGCATGGCCTCAGTTAGGCAAGATCATCTTCGTTATGAAATGTAATGTGTGATGGCATCTCAAAGAAATTTGTGGCATTAACTGTAGTCTTTAGCAACACCTTTCTATTGCAAATTTCCTTGCCAGGAAAAACTGTTGTGTGACTTTCCCATTTTACTATTTCTCATCCTCTCCTCTTCCCAGTCCCCAAACCTACATACTATTATTTTCTGGGATACACAGATATCGCCATTCTTCTACACTTCTTGCTCCTTTTGTTCCCCCAAATGCCATGGATGGAATCTTTGTGTTTTGTATTTGAGAGTGTTTGTGTGTGTGTGGGGGGGGGGGGAGGGCAGATTTTAAATATTTTCCCTTCTGATAGCCTTGGGGGGATAGTCTGTCTATATTTAATGACTAAGTTTATGTATGTGGGCTATAGTGTACTTAAAACATAATGCTGATCTCCCAGAAATGCTAGATGAAAGCTTCAAAAATAATTTACTACCCTGGGCAGGGCAAGATAAGCAGTTATAAAAAATTACACTAATATTACTAATTAGGAGACATGCGGTCTTGGAGCCGTATTAGAACAAACACTCTAACCTTTATAGATTGCCTTCCATTAATTTCCCCGGTTTCCATCTATGAGCAGCTCCCGTTAAGAGTACCTGCATTTAGCAAATGTACTCTTGCATGAAGTAACTGGATATGGGACCTACCACTTCCCCACATCCTGTCACTTAATCTAACTGACATATGTACCATTCCTTTTGATCTATGCTAACCATCATTATCTCAATGCAGATCTCAACTTCCTATCTGTTATTTTAAAAAATGCTTTAATCAGAGGGTAGCAACAAGTTGGGTTGAATTATAGGGTTTGTTTTGGGTTTAGAATTTTTTTCATTCTATTAGAAACAAAGTAACATCAAACTTGGGCTCCTTCTTCCCAACCCCTTAGTGGTTGCTATTTTGATGAGCTATTTTGTGTTTATTTCTTGAAAAATGAACAAAAGGAAAAGAAAAGAAAAAGGAACTAAGTGGCAGATGGGGAGGTGAAGGATAATTCTAACTTAATTGGAATTACCAAAGCTGCTGTCGCTTCAGTCGTGTCCGACTCTGTGCGACCCCATAGACGGCAGCCCACCAGGCTCCCCTGTCCCTGGGATTCTCCAGGCAAGAACACTGAAGTGGGTTACCATTGTCTTCTCCAATGCATGAAAGTTGCCTAGGAGCCCTTTTATGTACTGTGCGTCTGTAGTACTCACTGGCTTGGGTGGTAGCGGTGTGAGTAGTTGCTGAATGGATGGATGGATGGTTGGATAGGTGAATACTTCTGCAAGGATTTTTTTCTCTAGTAACTTAGTAAGCGAGGACGTTTGCATTCTTTCTTTAAAAACAGCTGATCGGGAATGAGTGTGATGCTAAAAAAAATCAGGTGGTTGAATATACCCGTAATTCCTCTGTAGAAAACTGCAGTGTTTGCCTAAAGTCTGAAACTGGACCCGTTCTCTGTCATCCTCAGCCCGTGATGCTGGTATTTCCATGCCCTGGTCTTTATGTCTTCTCAGTGGCTGGGATATAGTTTGTGCAGGTGTGGACATAGCGGATTCTAAACCTGCAAGCATTCTCTTAATCACTGTAGCCCTGGGTTTCCTGTGAGTCATGTTTTCCTACATATCCACTCTGAAAACTTCTGAGCTGCACGCTCAAGACACAGTGTTAAAGAACTCTAAAGCTCTCCCTCTGGTTGATCACTGCTGTTTCCTAGCCGCAAGCACTAGGTCTCTGCTTCCTTTGCTCCAGCTGTGTGCTGGGCTAAGTCGCTTCAGTCTTGTCTGACTCTTTGCAACCTCAGGGACTACAGCCCACCAGTCTCCTCTGTCCATGGGATTCTCCAGGCCAGAGCACTGGAGTGGGTTGCCATGCCTTCCTCCAGGGGATCTTCCCAACCCCAGGGATTGAACCTGGGTCTCCCACACTGAAGGTGGATTCTTTACCGCTGAGACACTGGGGAAGTTCTGCCTTTGCACCACATTTTCCTGCAAATCTAACTTTCAAAACGGTTACAGCCCGAGGACTTTTACCACACCCGTCAGCTGATTCCTAGAATTTACCATCTGGTACATTATTTGTAGATAGAAGCAAAGAAATGAACATTGTGAACCTGTGTGATTTGATAATGATTTGGGATACAAGGCAAAAACACCATTCACGTCTCCTCCATTCCTAGTGATGTCGAGTTCCCTTTTAACAGCTCTCTCTGCTGGAGGACAAAGTGAAAGAAAGTGAAAGTCCCTCAGTCATGTCCGACTCTTTTTCACCCCACCGACTATACAGTCCATGGAATTCTCCAGGCCAGAATACTGGAGTGGATAGCTCTTCCCTTCTGCAGGGGATCTTCCCCACTCAGGAATCAAACCCAGCTCTCCTACAATGCAGAAAGATTCTTTACCAACTGAGCTATCTGCAGGAGAGAAGTGCTGAATTAGGTATGGAAACAGGGGAGAGAAAGACATACACACACACACACACCCCCCGCCACCACCACTCCTAGAAGAGTTCTTCCAAAGGCAACTTGAACAGGCAGCATTACCCATCCGGCAACAAGCTTCTGACTAGACTCGTGTCATTTGTTGGAAAACGTATACGAAGGCAGGTGTACCCAGAAGCCAGTTCCTCTTTAAATCACTTGTAAGAACTTCATTTAGGGGTGGGTGGTGGGGCAGAGTGTGAGAGCTGGACTGTGAAAGAAGGCAGAGCGCCGAAGAATTGATGCTTTTGAATTGTGGTATTAGGGAAGACTCTTGAGAGTGCCATGGACTGCAAGGAGATCCAACCAGTCCATTCTGAAGGAGATCGACCCTGGGATTTCTTTGGAAGGAATGATGCTAAAGCTGAAACTCCAGTACTTTGGCCACCTCATGTGAAGAGTTGGAAAAGGCTTTGATGCTGGGAGGGATTGGGGGCAGGAGGAGAAGGGGACGACCGAGGATGAGACGGCTGGATGGCATCACAGACTCAATNGAAGAGTTGACTCATTGGAAAAGACTTTGATGCTGGGAGGGATTGGGGGCAGGAGGAGAAGGGGACGACCGAGGATGAGACGGCTGGATGGCATCACAGACTCAATGGACATGAGTCTGCGTGAACTCCAGGAGTTGGTGATGGACAGGGAGGCCTGGCGTGCTGTGATTCACGGGGTTGCAAAGAGTCGGACACGACTGAGCGACTGAACTGAACTGAACTAGTGGGGCAGAATCTGGAAATTTCCATGTGAAATGGGCTTGACTTCATTAGCATTTTCTAGACTTGCCTCTTTTCAGGCGAGTGGAGAGAGAGAGAATTTATCAGCCGTAGTGGAAATCGCACTCTCTATTTGCAGTCTGAGAATGAGCAGCCTTCTTTATTCCCTCCACATGGCTCTCTTTCTGTTGCAGGAAGGGGGATCCCTTCCAGGACCCGGAAACTGGGCTCTTGTTTAACACTTGGAAATGAATTGTCCGAGGAGACATGTGTGCTAACAAAGTGAAAGATTTCATTGGGAAAAGGTGCCCGGCTGGAGAGCCCTAGGGTAAGGGAACCCAGGAAAGCTGCTCTGCCATGTGGCTCACAGTCTTGGGTTTCATGGTGATGGGATTAGTCTCCAGGTTGTCTTTAGCCAACCTTCTGACTCAAGAGTCCTTCCTGGTGATGCACGTCTTGTTCAGCCAAGATGGATGCCAGCGAGAGGGGTTCTGGGAGGTGGTTGGACATGCGGTGTCTCCTTGTGACCTTTCTGGAACTCTTCCGGTTGGTGGTGGCTTATTAGTTCCATGTTCCTTACCAGGACCTCCTGTCATAAAACAACTCATGCAAATGGTTACTATGGTGCCTGGCCAGGGTGGGCGGTTTCAATCAGTACGCTTCCCCTAACACTTCTTTGGCATTCACTCTCAGAAAGTCGTGCTCAGCGGGGTTTGCTAATGGGGTGAAAAAGAAGTGCTTTTGATACGAGGGAAATCTCTGCTTTTCTCTCCAGGGGAATTGCAGAGGCAGCTCTTTGTTGGATTCAGTACTGTGTATGGGATGTGGGATGTCTAATCTACTAAAACCCCAGGCACATTTGGGGGTGTGCCTCCAGGAGGCATGACTTGTTCAAGCTCTTCTTGGCTGAGAAATAAGCAAATGGCAATTTCAGAGGATGCAGAAATCGAATCATGTCATAAATTAATCATATTTGGTACCGTGTTTCCAGAACAAGGAAACAAACCTTTTTCTGAACACTTAGTGATTGAAAGGTCATGTGCAAGATACTTCCAGATAAGCTGACTCCTGCGATCTTTACAAATCTCCTCATGTGGTATGGCTACCACTGTATCTGGTGCAGAGACAGTAAAAAAGCTTTCCACGCTAGGTGTAGACATCAAATGGTACATTAGGATGTAAACCAGCTCTTAAGATTCCAAGTCCTGCCTTGTTAACCAGGCCTTTAGAGATAGAGATTCTCAGATCCGTTTTGAGAGTTGGCTTCTCAGATGGTGCAGTGGGAAAGAACCTGCCTGCCAATGCAGGAGACGCAAGAGACATGGGTTCAATCCCTGGGTTGGGAAGATTCCCCTGGAGTAAGGCATGGCAGCCCATTCCAGTGTTCTTGCCTGGGAAACCCCATGCAAAGAGGAGCCTGGTGGGCTATAGTCCATGGGGTCATGAAGAGTCGACAGGGCCGTGGGAGATGACAGGACGCAGAAGCCAGCGGTCCAGACAGGGTGCAATGCAGCTCCTTGGGCTGGTCTAGCATCTAAGTGAACACATCGGCATCCCCTTATGTGGGGAGACTGNTATAGTCCATGGGGTCATGAAGAGTCGACAGGGCCGTGGGAGATGACAGGACGCAGAAGCCAGCGGTCCAGACAGGGTGCAATGCAGCTCCTTGGGCTGGTCTAGCATCTAAGTGAACACATCGGCATCCCCTTACATGGGGAGACTGGTGGCAACATTTATTCTGCTGAAATGGAACTCTTCCAGCCTCTCCTTCTCCTGAGACCACACCTTCTTTTCATTTAGAAAGATTCATGTCAATGTATGGCAAAACCAATACAGTATTGTAAAGCAAAATAAAGTAAAAATAAAAATTTAAATAAAAAATAAAATAAAAAAAGAAAGCATCCTCCGTGCTCTGTAGCACACTTAAGGTTATAAACTATTAATAACATAGCTGACTTTCACTTGTTTAGCTAGCTGAGGAATGCTTTTCTGCAAGGTGGTGCATTTATTTTCTCTTGCTGCATAACCAACGATCACCAGCTTAGCGGCTTGCAGCCACACAAGTGACTATTTCCCAGTGTCCGTGAGTCAGAGACTCAGGCATAGTTGAGGCTGTCTCTGCTCAGGTCTTAACCAGGTAGAAATCATGGTGTTGGCCGGGCTCCGTTCCGTTCTCATGCACAGGGTCCTCTTCTAAGCTCAGGGGTTGTCGAGAGAGTGGATTTCCTTGCAGCTGTGTGCCTGAGATCCCCGTTTACTTGCTGGCCATCATCCAGGGCTGCTGCCAGCTTTAGGAGTGTTAGTCACTCAGTCGTGTCCGACTCTTTACGACCCCATGGAACGGAACACCCGCCCGCCCAGGCTCCTCTGTCCATGGGGTTCTCCAGACAAGGGGACTGGAGTGGGAGGTCATTTCCTTCTCCAAGGCAAAGCTTTGGGAAGCTGCCTGCAGTTCCTTCCACATCGGCCCTGTGTGCACGTCACAACGTGGCTTTTGCGTCCCTCTCTGACCAGGACCGTATCTGCTGCTGCTCCTTGTCACATTTTTTTCAAGGCCAGCACAGATGGTCTCCCTTTAGCTGAACTCAGAGTTATTTTGATTAGGGACTTAGTCAGGAGACTGATGTCCTCCACAGTCATTGATTCTTCCCATAGTCTTAGGGAGTGGATGACATAGGATGGGAATCTTGGAGTCCCTGCTATACTTCTGCACATCACGGATGGAAAATGAGAATTGAAAAAGGTACAGGTCACTGATGGGGCTGGAGAGAACTTCCACCTTGCGTGTCTAGATGGGGGTGCCTGGAGAAAGGTGGTGAGACTGTGTCCAGGCTTCATGGGAAATACTGCAGCCAGGACCTAAGGGAGTTGTTTTCATGTCCACTCTTGCCTATTGGTCACAGCAGATACCATATTGAAAAGCAGAGACATTACTTTGCCGACTAAGGTCCGTCTAGTCAAGGCTGTGGTTTTTCCAGTGGTCATGTATGGATGTGAGAGTTGAACTGTGAAGAAAGCTGAGTGCCGAAGAGGTGATGCTTTTAAACTGTGGTGTTGGAGAAGACTCTGAAGAGTCCCTTGGACTGCAAGAAGATCCAACCAGTCCATTCTGAAGGAGATCAGGCCCGGGATTTCTTTGGAAGGAATGATGCTAAAGCTGAAACTCCAGTACTTTGGCCACCTCATGCGAAGAGTTGACTCATTGGAAAAGACTCTGATGCTGGGAGGGATTGGGGGCAGGAGGAGAAGGGGACGATCGAGGATGAGATGGCTGGATGGCATCACGGACTCAATGGACGTGAGTCTGAGTGTACTCCTGGAGTTGGTGATGGACAGGGAGGCCTGGCGTGCTGCGATTCATGGGGTCGCAAAGAATCGGACACGACTGAGCAACTAAATTGAACTGAATTGATAGCAGATATCATAGACTATGGTTCTGTAAGGTACCACAGAGTTACTGCAAGGACATGAAATGATAAAATCATTGAACAGTCCATCATAAAGGAAATCAGTGCTGAATATTCATTGGAAGGACGGGTGCTGAAGCTGAAACACCAATACTCTGGTCACCTGATGCAAAGACCTGGCTCATTGGAAAAGACCCTGATGCTTGGAAAGAAAAGTGGGAGGAGAAGGGGTCAACAGAGGATGAGATGGTTGGAGGGCATCACCGACATGATGGACATGAGTTTGAGTAAGCTCTGGGAGTTGGTGATGGACAGGGAAGCCTGGCGTGCTGCAGTCCATGGGGTTGCAAAGAGTTGGACACAACTGAGCGACTGAACTGAACTGAGCTGAAGCATTGAACGTGTGTCGATTGAATAATCACACTAAATTTGCCTACGAACCTTCCACGTGTATCAGGTATATTAGTCTTTTCGTATACAGACCACCACGTGTAAAACAATTAGCTAGTGGGAAGCTGCTGTATACCAGAGGGAGCTCCGCTCAGTCCTCTATGATGACCTCAAGGTGCGGGATGGGGGTGGGAAGGAAGGCTTAAGAGGGAAGGGCTACATGGAAACGTAGGGCTGATGCACATTGCTGTGCAGCAGAAACCAACACAGCCTTGTAAATCTTCTATTCTCCAATTTAAAAAAAAAAAGTTCATGGACATTGAAATCTCAACATCATATGATTTTCATGAGTCATGAAATACCATTCTTATTTTTTTTTAATTTAAAGACATTAAAAAAAAAGTATATTAGTCTCCTACGTCTGCTATAACAAATTACCACAAACTTAGTGGCGTGAAACAACATCACTGTATTACCTTCCAGTCCTTGGGATCAGAAGTCCATGGTGGTCCTTGTTGAGACCTGACAGAAGCCATGACAAGCTTCAAGGACTGAAGTAAGCCAGAGCTACAATCACGGGAAAAGCTACAATCACGGGAAAAGCTGGGTCACTGCCCAGAAGGAACTGAGATCATCATCCCCCCGACCTTGATACTCAGCCAGTCAGCATATTCCCTGTAGCCTGGTTAGAACTGGCCCAGATAATACAAAAAGTCCCCTAAGCGAGCCTGCACGCACAAAAACGAGCCGATAAGTAAATGCCAAGAAGCCCTAAGTCTGCGCACACGCATTGTATAACCCATCAGCTTATGCCAAATAGCTGTCTTTGTTCTAAGTCTATAAATACCCCTGTAATCCTGGGCTCAGGGCTCTCTTGCCTCACTCCACTGCATTGGATGTGGCAGAGTGCCCTAACTCGAGTTAGAAATAAAACTCCCTTCTTGCCTTTGCATTGCCGTGGATGACTTGTTCTTCCAGTTTATTCGGGGACCTGGACCTGGAGCACAACAGTCCTCACTGGTCAGCAGGGCTGGTTCCTTGATCCTGGCTTGAAGCTTTTAGAAAGTGAAAGTCACTCAGTCCTTTGTGACCCCATGGACTGTACATGGACCCCATGGAATTCTGCGGGTCAGAATACTGGAGTGGGGAGCCTTTCCCTTCTCCAGGGAATCTTCCCAACCCAGGGACTGAATCCAGGTCTCCCACATTGCAGGCGGATTCTTTACCAGCTGAGCCACCAGGGAAGCCCAAGAATACTGGAGTGGGTAGCCCATCCCTTCTCCAGAGGATCTTCCTCACCCAGGAGCCAAACTGGGGTCTCCTGAGTTGCAGGAGGATTCTTTACCAACAGAGCTATCAGGGAAGCCCTAGCTTTTAGAGGCCACCCACATTCCTGGGCTCTTGGCCCCTTCTTCCATTTTTCACAGTGCAACACTTCAAACTCTGCCTCTGTCTTTATCTTCTCTGTTCTCACTTTGGTTCTCTTGCCTTCACCTTATAAAGACACTTGTGGTTCCATCAGCTCGACTCAGACAACCCCAGAAAATCTCCCTCACTGATTATGGACTTTAATCACATCTGCTAAACACTGTCACCAAAACGTGTGGATCAGTGTTTGACTAGATAGCTGGGGATTGTAGTCCAGTGGAGCTGACACATAAAAGTGACCTTTACAGATGGGATGAATAAAATACAGATAGATTTTAAAATGTTCCTGAATTGTTAAAAGGATAATGTACTTCATCAGACACGACTCACGCGTATTGTCTGAGGGAGGAGGGTCTTTTGAAGCTATGGCTTTGTGCTGCAAAGATGTGGACGCTGATTGGTAAGGAAGGGTATCACTTAGGCAGGGGATGCTCCTGGGATCCTCAGGGCACTGGGAACTCCACCTCCCACCTCAGAAACAAGTAGAAGAGAGAAGGGAAAATGCACACGAGAGGACACTTGGACAAGCTTCACCCTTGAGAGTCACACTTCCCAAGGAGTTAGTCTCCGCTTCTGTAGCCTTAAGCTCCTTTGCATGGATTCTTTTTGTTTGCTTTCGTCTTGGCTCAAAATGAAACAGGAGGCTGTCATCAGAAATTTAGTGGATCAGCATTCTGTGTCTTCAGAAATCTACCGCCTGAAAATCACAGGGAGGACCATAAGAACAATGATTTTTTTCCTCCCATTTATTGAGCAATTAAATGTGATGAATATGTTATACACGATGGTGAATGTTGGAATTAATAAGCTGAAATGTCAATGCATGACTATTTGTATACTTGACAGCTAATAATTGCATCATTTATCATTTAAAAAATCTGTCAGTCTTAAGCAGGGAACATTTATAATTAATTTTCTTGCCCCAGAAAGTCCAATTCATTCCACAGTCTAAAGGAATCAGTATTAATTTATTTTTCTATCAGCCGTGGGCCACAAGTTAATGTATTAAAATCAAGAACATTTACAATAACAGACTAAATTAAATTATTTCCTCTACTGTAGTAGAAAAATGCATGGCTCTTGTGCTGATAATCAGTCACCACAAGAAACTGCATTTAATTCTCCTGGAAAATCAGATTCCTCCCAGTGGCAATTTTAAACAACCAAGTGGCTTGAGCACCTCAGTTTGCTAGAGTCGTAAAGACTATTGACTTTTGCTTATCGTTATTGTTTTTAAATGAGACTGATAGGGAACTAGCTCGTTAAAACAGAGTTTTTCAGTCAATGAGCTAGAGTCATCAGCAGATGCGTGAAGCAGAGAAAAAGTATCTTAATTTCATGGAATGGGCATAGATTTTGAAATGTTTGTTCTGATCCATTTTCTATTATAACTGTAATTCAGCAAATGAGATGCGTATTTTAAAAAAAGAAAAATACTGGGCGTCTCATCACAGCTTTCCACTTGAGGTCAGGACCCAGACCACTAAGAGCGATAGAAGAAATGTGAGATTACCTGCTTTTTGTTTGTTTTTTTGTTTTTCTTTTTATTTTGCTCCACCAGGTCTTGCTGCAGCTCTCAGGCTCTCCGGTTGTAGCATGCAGGCTGTAGAGTGCGTGGACTCTAATTATGCACAGGCTTAGCTGTTCCTCCACTTGTGGGTTCTTAGATCCCCGACCAGAGATCGAACCGTGTCCCCTGCACTGGAAGGTGAATTGTCCACCACTGGACCACCAGGGAAGTCCCAGGATATCAGTTAGTTTTGAATATTCAGAAGTAGGACCGAAGAAAATAAGTTGTCCAGGGTAGTTAGTTGCTCAGAAGCCATAAGCAAGAAATGGCATAGGTGGTGTCCGTGCGTTCTAAAATCTATGTGTTCTAAAAGTGTAAGAGAATTTCTGTGTTCTCAGAGTGTTGGAAAGGAGTGAGTCTGCAAACAGGCCAATGTCATGCATGGCATGCCAATAATGACACCAATCTATTTCAGGGTCCCCCAAACGAAAGAGAAAATAGTGATCTTCTTTGGTGTCCTTAGGTTAAGATTTCAAAGACTACATCGTCTCACCTACTGTCTGGTAAAAAAGGAGTTTTCCAGAGAACTTTGTGACCACAAGGGGTGGGGAGGGAGATGGGAGGGAGGTTCAAAAGGGAGGTAATATACGTATGCCTATGGCTGATTCATGTTGACATTTGACAGAAAACAGCAAAATTCTGTAAAGCAGTTATCCTTCAATTAAAAAATAAATGAACAACTAAAAAAAATGAAATTTCAAGCCTTAAAAAAAAAAAAGACAAAACACTTCCTCAGTAAGAATCACAGAGGCTCATCCAGGGATGACGACCTTCTTGATATGCACAGAGCTTCCCGAAATGCCTGGCATATGACTGGTGCTTGATATATGTCAGTAGCATAATTCTAATTTCTTCCTCAATTCATTATTTACCAGTGTCAGGTGGTGGGCCAGCTAATTTTTCATATGACACCCTTCTTTGCAACAGCTCTGCGAAGCTGGCATTGTCATTAGAATATTCCAGACAGAGTGGGTGACATTTGGAGACCTTCGGGAGGGTCAAGGAAGCTGGCACTTGGCAAGGCAAGGGTGTGAGTCCAACCACTTGCTTGTCTCCAGTATCAGATGTGACAGCACCCAGTTGTCAGCTGTGTGTGAAGGATACAGTGATGGGGAAGGCATTCATACAGTCAAGGGAGGTTGAGCAAAGACGAAGAGGTCGCCTACTTTGCTTATAGTTGATAAGGAATCTCTATATGCCCATAAGGAATACGGAAAGGGGAGGAAAAAGAGGGGAAACCGAAGAGAACATTGCAGAAAGCTGAAGAGAGTTAGAAGCAAACTTAGGATTAGTACGAGGAGTGCGAGGGCAATAATTCATGGCGGGAGAGACCCGATTAAAACTCAGAAACACTAGTTTACTTTCAGTGATGACAAAGGGCCTGGAAAAGCTCACAAAGGAAGGTGTGCAAGCCATGATGCATAATCTGAAACCTGACTCGAAGGTTTGCTTGCAATAGAAGATAAAGCTCTCCCTTCATTTTCCACCATGCAACTATGCAACATATGTGGAATCTTGCAAGGCGTACACACTAAACAATTACACCTGGTAAGTCAGAATTCACGCGATGGCTAGCTCGAGAATCTTTATTGATTTTGTGTCATCAGATGTGACTTTGGAGCATGAAATTTAATAACAAAACTAGTATGGCAGAAAAAGCAATTTATTTATCTTCAGAAGACTTTTCTTGCTTCAGAATGTGCAATAATTGTTCACCATTTGCTTATTTTGACCTAACGAATGTTTGGCATATGTGTATAGAACGCTATAGAATACAACTAAGTTTCTATATTTTTTGAGAAACTCAAACTAAAATGAAACCTCATCAGTTGATATTTCAAAATCTAGCTGTGGAAGATCTGACTTTGAAGAAGAAATGAAATGGTTCCTGGCAATTATACTATATTTTATAGAACAATAACTGTAACCAGTACATTCGTACCAAAAAAACCCCCCCAAAAGCTGTTGTGCCTGTCTCAGATTATTATAAAATCTTAATTTGGAGAAGTACTTTTTGTCATGAAGGATCATTCCTTTCAATAGATTTGAAGTTTTTTTTTTTTTTTTTTTAATTCAGTTCAGTTTATTGTCCGACTCGAACTGCAGGACACCAGATCTCCCTGTCCATCACCAACTTCCGGAGCCCACCCAAACCCATGTCCATTGGGTCTGTGATTTTTTTAATTTTTTATTTGAATTGGCCAGAAAGTTCACTTGTGTAAGATGTGATGGAAGTGCCAAATAAACTTTCTGGCCAGCCGAGCAGAACGTATTAAGTCATTTTAAGGTCGCACACATTCTTTGAACTATCTTTCCAGACAGATGAGCACACTCTTTCATGAACTCTTCATTAAAGGATTGTCCTAAAATATGTAGCTCCTCTTTGGGTCAGCAGAGTGTAGTAAAATTCTAAACTCTAATACTCTCCGCCATTGTTTTGGAAATGGTACATTATTTCCACTTTATGGATAACACTGCCGCTTTAACCAGCTGTCTTCCTAGTTGGTTCAGTACTGGCACTATGAATGGCCCTCCCTGGGATGAAATAGTGACTTCAAAGGCCATCCTATGACTCCGTAAGAAACACAGAACATGGGAAATAAAACACGTATTCCATCAGGACAGGAATGGACCTCTCTGGGGAGGATTCCTGAGTTGTAGATTTCCACACATAGCTAAGTTCATAACTACGCACTGCAAATCTGAAAGCACCTTTATAACCCAGATTGCAAACATTATACATTCTTTTACACAAGGCCGATTAGTAACATGAGTGAGTCAGATAATACCTCCTCAAGTGGAAGATTTCATATAAGTGGTTACAATCGCTTATAGAAAACCTGTACGTGTTGAAACTTAAACGCTCTTTTTCACCGTTTAACCCTAGGACTATTGAATGCTGAGTCTTCGGTTCTGCAAATGAGTATTTCAAAAGACAAGCTGTGATTTTCAGCGGAAATAATATTGGATAAGAGGCCGAAAGTAAGAAAACTGTGCCTTGCAATGCTTTCCCAATCTTGAAAGTCAGTAAAAGAGGATTTTCACGGGACCCCAAATGGTCTTATTTACATTATGCAGCTTAAAAAGTGCAACAGTAGACCTTTTCTTTCCCCACGCGAAGCAACGTTAAGCGCAGACAACTGTATTTCCGTCAATAACGTGACTTTTGATCCAGTAACAGCATCGCATACTCAACAGGAGTGCAGTGATAAAAATGCGCGGCGTCTGCTTTGGGGAAATACGACTCCCGAGTTCTTCAAATGAAGGATAATCAATCCTGGCACCCACTTGATTGCATCTGAATATGCGCTGCGTATCTCTCTGAATTTAAACGAGGTCTCATTTCCCTGTGTGATTTCCCCCTGCCCACAGTTAGAAACACTTTCATTTCAACGCTTTTCTAGCCCTAACTTCTCAGTTTGATGGCTCCCTCTGATGTACCCCCTTTTCCCCAGCTTCCCCAGGCAGGACCTTCCCTTATCCTTACAGCAAACTGGGTTCAAGCCTGGATCTCGACGTCCTTTACTCTTCCTTGTTTTTGGTTGGTATTGAATGATGACCTGCGGATAGCGGACAACGAGACCTCTTTCGAGTGGGATCATCTTGAACAGGTTGCTGCACCGCAGCTCTGCCGTGTGCCGCTTCCCCAATAGTCTCCTCGAAAGACCGTTTGTCACAGCTGCCTGTCCCCACACACCTAAACTGGGGGCCACAGGAAAATGCCTAGTTTAGGGCCCGTCAGTCGGATTCCATCACGTGCACTAACCTCAGTGATGAGATGAGGGAGCCTGGGAGGCTGGAGCTAGGTGAGCATAGGGCCGCAGCTTACGGAGATGGAGTGCTGCAAAAGACGATGCTCGGGAGCTGGGTGATGGGCTGGATGGTGGTACTTGTTCCTGGGCTATGGACTACACAGCCCACGGAATTCTCCAGGCCAGAATACTGGAGTGGGTAGCCTTTCCCTTCTCCAGGGGAGCTTCCCCACGCAGGGATCGAACCTAGGTTTCCAGCACTGCAGGTGGATTCTTTACCAGCTGAGCCACCAGGGAAACCTATAACGCTGTGGATGGTGGAGCAAGTCAGGAAGAAGATGGGAAATGCAGATGGATACATTGGGCTTCAGAGGTGAGTGTCATCATATTCGTGTGTGGGATTCCAATACATTGTTGGCTTTCTGAGTCTGAAGTGTGGCGGACAGGTCATGTGAGAAGGCTCTGAAATTTGGGAGAGCAGCTGGGAGACTGTAAATCGAGGGGGTTGGCATACTTTTTCTTTTTCTATGAAAGGCCAGAGAGTCAGTGTTTTAAGCTTTGTGCACCATGGAGTCTCCAACTCTGCCACTCAGCTGCAGCAGCTGATAGTATGGCAACCAGTGGGTGTGGCCGTGTTCCAATCAAACTTTATTTACAAAAATGAGTGGTGGGCCTGAGTTGGTCCTTGGGCTGTCTTTTACCAGCTTCTGCTCTAAATGGTGAACTGAAGATGTGGAGCAGGCCTCTGACGAATATACCTTCTTCTCACAGTGTTTCTGAAAGCTTAGAGTAAAGGAATCTCCTGGGAGCTGTTTGAAAGGCAGCGGTTTCCAAGTCACAAAGGAATTTCACTTGCAATAGCAATCCAAGCTTGGTTTTAAGTGATGGACAGTGATGATGAGCCCAAAGAGAAAAGGGTGAGGGCCGTTTCCAGCAGGCTGGTGGAAGGGGCTGTAGTCAGCATCCTTAAGAAATTGAGAGTAATTAGGACCACTGCTCACACATTGTAGCCCCAAAGATTTCATTTTATGGTGGGGGCAGAAGTCTGCCTACAGTAGGTGAAGAGGCACAGGGAAATAAAAACAAAGCCACAGTGGGTCTACATAACTTTTATGTATGTGTGTGTATATGTATATGTACATATACGTAGTTTTTATGTACATATACATGTACATATACATAGATTTTATGTGTACATGTCTGTGTACTGAACCCGGGTCTCCTGCCCTGCAGGCAGACTCCTTCAGGTCTGAGCCACCAGGGAAGCCCTGTATATATATCATGAAAGAAAGTGAAATTGAAGTCGCTCAGTCGTGTCTGACTCTTTGCAACCCCATGGACTGTAGCCCACCAAACTCCTCCGT
>SJYV01024857.1:0-20054 GCA_006410875.1 Neotragus pygmaeus | reverse complement strand
TAAGCAGGGTGACGATATACAGCCTTGACGTACTCCTTTTCCTATTTGGAACCAGTCTGTTGTTCCATGACATGGGCTTTTTTTTGGGTTGTTGTTTGTTTGCCTTTTTTGCAAAAATTCCTATATATCCTGGTTCCTCCCTTGCCCCTGAGGACAGTCGTCAGACCTACCTGAGAGACAGTATCCAGGCTGAAGTCCTCAGTAAAGCCCCCAATAAAGTGTAATTCTGAATGTGTAGGTTCTGCTTTTTTTTTTTTTCCCATCTATATTTTTACTCCCATGGCCATTGGTTTTAGGCCTAAGTGAAGTTCAGAGGTGATGGGCTAGACCTTTGCCTTTTATTAAGCACTTCAATTTCGGAATACTGTTGTTTCAGTGGCAGGCAAACTGCCCCACCCCTGTGTATCCTGGGGGCCCCTGGTATCATGTCCAGGTCCCCGCACTCAAAGATTCTGCTGATGTCACAGACTGCCTGTCCTTTTCCATCTTTTAGGATTTTCCCTAAGAATTCAAAATTCATTGTCTGGTTTCTGTTCAGCCTCCTTCATCCAAAGACTAATTTTAGCACTTGGAGTACATTAGTGAAAAACAAAAATACTCTCACGGGGCTTACATTTTGGTGGAGAGAGATAGACAATAAAAGAAAGGCACAATAGGTGAGTGATACGCCACTGACCCTTGAGAGACATGGCGGTTAGAGGCGCCCGCCCTCTACACAGTCACAAATGTGCACCCAGTGTTACAGTTTGCTCTTGGTGTCAACGATTCCCNTGGTGGAGAGAGATAGACAATAAAAGAAAGGCACAATAGGTGAGTGATACGCCACTGACCCTTGAGAGACATGGCGGTTAGAGGCGCCCGCCCTCTACACAGTCACAAATGTGCACCCAGTGTTACAGTTTGCTCTTGGTGTCAACGATTCCCCGTGTATGTCAATTCAACTAACCTTGGATTATGTATTATTGTAGTGCCTATTCATTAAAAAAAAAAAATCCTAGTATAAGTGGAATCCAAATCCTTGTTGCTCAAGAGTCAACTGTGATTTCAAGAATGAGCTTATGGTTGCCAGGGGATGGATGAGGGGCAATGATAGTTAGGGAGTTTGGGATGGACAGGGACACACTGCTATATGTAAAGTGGGTAATCAACAGGGACCTCCTCTGTAGCACATGAAACTCAGCTCACTGTCATGTGGCAGGCTGGATGTGGGGGGGAGTTTTGGGGGAAAATGGATACATGTGTATGTAGGGCTGCTCACCTGAAACTCTCACAACATTATTTATTAATCAGTTATGCACCAATAGAAAATAAAAAGTTAAAAAAGAGTCAACTGTGGAATATTAGGTGGTGATGAAGCAAGAGGGAATGAGGCAGCTGTGAAGGGTGGGGGTGGCGGGAGTGTCACGGGGAGGAAGGCTGCTGCTCTACACGGGATGGACTTGCTCACACGGGACAGTCAGCGCTCAGAAAAGTTTTCTGAAGCTGTTGGTAATTAGAAGTGTCAGCCTGTTATCAGTGGTTGCTTCCAATATCAGGATCGTGGTTAAACTTTTCTATACTCTCTGTTTCCTAATTTTTTCTTTACTCTGCTTTTTAAAGGAATTAATTTGAAAATACATTTACAAAAGGAAGTGTCAGTTGCTCAATCATGTCCAACTCTTTGCAACCCACAAACTCCAGCCCGTCAGGCTCCTTTGTCCATGGAATTCTCTAGGTAAGAATACTGGAGTGGGTAGCCATTCCCTTCTCCAGGGGATCTTCCCAATCCACGGATCAAGCCCAGGTCTCTTGCAGTGAAGGCAGATTCTTTACTATCTGAGACACCAAGGAAGCCCCAAAGTGAAAGTATTAGTCACTCAGTTGTGTCTGATTCTTTGCAACCCCACGGACTGTAGCCATCAGGCTCCTCTGTCCATGGGATTCTCCAAGCAAGAATACTGGAGTGGGTGGCCATTCCCTTCTCCAGGGGATCTTCCCAACCCAGGGATTGAACTTGGTTCTTCTGCATTGCAGAGAGATTCTTTACAGTCTGAGGCACCAGGGAAGCCTACAAAAAGAAAGTTATGTAATGAATGAATGAATAGAAACCTCAATCAAATACTGTCAGGGGACCAAAAGGGGCTACTATCACATCCTGTAAGGATAGAAGACCCCCAGTGGGAAGAAGTTCGGAAGACTCCTTATCCTTCCTGGTAAGGACTCAGCCCATGAAAAGCCATGGACTCTTTGCTTCCTAGAGCACTTCCACGCTGTACACAGCCAGCGGCTCTGAGGTGGTGGGACTTCTGGTTCAGGTGGGAATATCCAAGAGGTACCCTAGATCAGAAAAGCGGAAGTAGCTGTGAGGTCAGGACCAGCTACCGAATCTGTGGGTCCCTGTGCAGAGTAAACCGCAGGATTCCACGTCATCAACAACCTGGGACAGCTGGACAGAGCCGTAGACTAGGCGCAGTGCCCACCGGGACTCTGCCTGGGTCACAAGCCCAGGAAGCCAGCCCTGGGCGAGGGGACAAATGCCCTGAGAGTCCCACTGGTGGCCAGCGTTATACTGGCCCACCACCTCTGGGCTGGCAATATAGGAGAAGAACATATCTCACAAGAGGCTTGGACTCTAGACCCCCAGGCACCAGGAACAGCACTTCCGTTTTTGCCCAACAGGCCAGCAGGAGCTGCCCTTGCTCAGTGTAGGAGAGGAGGAAGGCTGGGTTTTGTTCTCGATAATGACAGAGGCAGGCATGTCAGGCCCAGTGCTTTATCTGTTACCCCTTTTATTCTCCAACAAGCCTGTGCACTGGGTACCAAAGTGACCTCTACTTAGGTGAGGTTGCTAAGGCTCAGGGAAGTGACGGTGGTGGGGATTTGACTCGGCCAGTCGGACACTGAAGCTTGTGTTTTCAAGTCCTTACACTTGCACCTCCGTACTAGTACTAATATGTTCTCACACTAGAAGGGCCTGGGGTGGTGTGTGAGTGCCTACACCCAGGTGTGCATGAGTACATATACAAACACACACATATGCATATAGTTTGCCAAGCGAATTGCTTTATTCAGAAGAGCCAGCCAGGGGTGTAGCTGCTGCAGTTAAACATGACTTTGGACTTAAAGAAGAGTGGAAAATGAGGGGAAATCCTGCTGTCCAAAGAAGCAGAGGAAAGGGGCCAGTATACACACCCAGACTTGAGCTTCTCATTCTGGACGGAAGGTTTCTGTCTGGGGAGAGAAGGGCTCCTGGCTGGTCTCTAGGGTGGGCGGGGGCTTTTCCTTCATTTGCCAAGGAACAAGGCTAGGGTAGGCAGTCGGGCGCTAGGGAAGGGAACAGCATCTGGTGGTGAGGCTTCCAGGATGAGGGGCCCTCAGCACTTGGGGGCAGCCCCTCGGCACCGAAGCTTGTTGTAGAAACGGAACTTCTTATTGTAGGTCTTCAGGTTTGTTGCAAAGCAACTGGCAGCTATTTTATCACATTGACACACTTGACTCTTGCAATCATCCGTATCCTCTGAAATCACAATAAATAAACAGAATGGATGTTTGTTAATAGCCTATGGATTTTTATGGGAATTCTTGGGGGAAAGACAGCTCCTGTTCTCCCAGGGTTTCTAGTCTGGAACAAGCACCGATGTCCAGGTATTTCTGACTGATGGGGAGACAGAACTCCTGCCCTCAGGAAGCCCACACTCAGTCTTATGGGGGATACCAGCAGTCATGCACTGGGATGCTGTGAAAAGCCTTGCTCTTAGACACTGTCTCTTTCTTCTCCCCAGCAGGTGTGTTCGGGTCCATAGGCCCTGGCCCCTGGGCTCTGGGAATGGGTCTTGATGTGAAAGCCAGTCCTGGTCATCCCTGTTTCCTTTGTAGTGATTAGTGTCTGGGAGCATGTGCTCTTGCCCTGAGCAGTGAGCCTCAAGGGACAGTCTGCGGGGCCCTTCCAGGAAGGGTGAATTTCCTCTCTCAAAGAGGAAGACGTGCAAAAGGAAAGCCTCTTCTGTAGAGTGAATCATAACTCTTGGAGCCCTAGACTGTGCCTTGGAACCACACTGTCCGCATGGCAGAGCAAAAGGTTGGGAAAGGACTGGATCCCTGGCAGCACAGTGGAGGAGATGCCCCCGCCCTGGCACTGCCTTCTCCCAGACTCTCTCACAGGAGAGAAGGCTTCCTCACTCTCTGCGCCTCTGCTAGGTGGGCATCCAGAGCCTGCTAAAGCCACAGAGCCCTGTGGCAGGTCATGATGGGAAGACATACTTCTGATCTTAGAGNCTCAAGGGACAGTCTGCGGGGCCCTTCCAGGAAGGGTGAATTTCCTCTCTCAAAGAGAAAGACATGCAAAAGGAAAGCCTCTTCTGTAGAGTGAATCATAACTCTTGGAGCCCTAGACTGTGCCTTGGAACCACACTGTCCGCATGGCAGAGCAAAAGGTTGGGAAAGGACTGGATCCCTGGCAGCACAGTGGAGGAGATGCCCCCGCCCTGGCACTGCCTTCTCCCAGACTCTCTCACAGGAGAGAAGGCTTCCTCACTCTCTGCGCCTCTGCTAGGTGGGCATCCAGAGCCTGCTAAAGCCACAGAGCCCTGTGGCAGGTCATGATGGGAAGACATACTTCTGATCTTAGAGACCTCAGGCTGTTGAGGAATAGTCCATGGTTTTCAAAATCTCACTCATGAGTCAGTAGGTCTGAGGCACTAGGCAATCTCTTCCAGCCACCACCCATCTCTCTCCTCCCCTCTACATCCAAACTTGCTCCAGAACTTTGTCTACACTTCCTACCTCTCTTCACTTCCCACCCACCTTCCAATCTGCTCTAATCTGGCTTTGCCTTCACAGATCCATGGAAGCAACTCCCAGTGAGGTCCTCAGTGGTTGTTCTGCCTCTGAACCCCAGGAGCCCGGTCAGCCCTTATCCTGGAGGACGTCTCTGTGAAACCGGCAGCTGTTCACCCTCTCCTCCTGGCCCACCCCTCGGCCTTCTTGTCTCCTTCCTTCCTTCTCTGACTGTCCCTCCTTTGTCTCCTTTCTGGGCCTTTAAACACCAAACGGGTGGGTACCTCCAACTCTCCTCTCTCTGCAGCTACTTTCTGAATCTGTGTCCAGANCTCCTGGCCCACCCCTCGGCCTTCTTGTCTCCTTCCTTCCTTCTCTGACTGTCCCTCCTTTGTCTCCTTTCTGGGCCTTTAAACACCAAACGGGTGGGTACCTCCAACTCTCCTCTCTCTGCAGCTACTTTCTGAATCTGTGTCCAGACCATGCCTTGAGCTGTGAGTTTTTTCATGAGCAGCCTGCTGCCCATCTCCCTGGACATTCTGGAAGCTTTCAAACTCCACATGCTCCCAGTGGAACCCCTCCTGCCCTCTCCTACCAGGCCCTCCGCAGTTACACCACCAATGCAGTGCTACAGCCAGGCAACAACTCCCAGTAACCCTGCCCAGCCAACCACCAGCTCTACTGCTTCTGTCTCAAAGCTCTTTTCACAGGGCTTTCCACCTCTTCCATCCTGACCACCGTTGTCATAGGTCAAGTTCTCCCGTCTCTTTTCTGCACAATGGCAAAGGCCTTTTCCTGGCTCCCCCTTCTATGTATCTCCATCCGCACTTGGCAAGAGCCTCTGAAATGCAATTCTGGGTTTTAACTCCTTTCCTTAAGGACTGTTGGAAGTTATGAGCAACCTAGACAGCATATTGAAAAGCAGAGACGTTACTTTGCCAACAAAGGTCCGTCTAGTCAAAGCTATGGTTTTTCCAGTGGTCATGTGNTTACCATCTTTCTAAATTCCATATATATGTGTTAATATACTGTATTGGTGCTTTTCTTTCGGGCTTTCATTCACCTCATTAGAACAAATTCAAATGCGTTCTTTTTAACGGCTGAGTAATATTGTGTATATGTACCACAGCTTTCTCATCCGTTCTGCAGATGGACATCTAGGTTGCTTCCATATCCTAGCTATTGTAAACAGTGATGTGATGAACGTTGGGGTACACGTGTCTCTTTTGGTTCTGGTTTCTTCAGTGTGTATGCCCAGCACTGGGACTGCTGGGTTGTATGGCAGTTCTAGTTCCAGTTTTTTGAGAAATCTCCACACTGGCTGAACAACACTTTTACTCTGTTGACTTCCGAGTCTGTAAACTTTCGTATTCCGGACACTCCTGTGAGTGAGTCACACGCTGTGGGTTCTGGGGGCTCATTTCTTCCCTCAGCCCAGGGTTGTTGAGGTTAGTCTACGATGCAGAATGCCTCAGTGCTTTGCTCTCCCGTGTGGTAAAGCAATATCTCATTGGTGAACACACCGCAGTTTTCTCCATTATCCATCAGTGCTGGACGTTGTGGGCTATTTTCACCTTTTGGCTATCATGACTAATGCTATTATAAACATTCAAATAATTTTAAAAGGATGCACCCTCCCACTCCTTCTTCATTTTCCCCTTTTTCCCCTTTTGAGAGCCAGACATTAAAGACTAGAACATTAAAAAAGCAAGAGCAGGACGTGCCCTGTGCTCCACTGGCTAAGAATCCACCTGTCAATGCAGGGGACACAGGTTCGATCCCTGGTCTGGGAAGATCCCTCATGTCACGGAGGAATGAAGCCCGAGAGCCACAGCTATTGCAGTCTGTGCAGTCTGGAGTCCATGCTCTGCTGCAAGAGAAACTGCCCCAGTGAGCAGCCTGCATGGCAGGGAAGAGGAGGCCCTGCTCGCCGCAGCCAGAGAAAGCCCACACGTCAGCAAAGGCCCCGTGCAGCCGAAAGTGTCGAGGTGTCAGGCAGATAGCATGGGGCTTCTCAGTCACTGCGGGACCTCCGGTAAGTAAATAATTAAACCTTAAAAACACCAGCAGCATACATGGGGAAGCTTTAAAGTGACCACACATGCCTGGCCAGGCTCAGAAGAGGCCTGAGAACTGCCTCAGCCCGACCCTCAGCGCAAAGGCAGCTCACACGTGCACGCACACCCCCCCACACAATAGCGGATAAGATAGTAACAAAGCACAGCGACCCCCAAGGAAGGGTGAGAACCCAGTTTCCAGTTACCAGGCTGTCCAGTTCAGATGTCCAGGGCATACAACGAGGTGGGAAAATATGGCAGAGATAAAAGAAAAAAGAAATTAACACGATCTCTGAGGAAGAAAATTGGTAGATACATTAGACAAAGACTTTAAAACAACTGCCACAAACGTGCTTGGAAAACTAATGGAAGATGTGAAAAAAATTAAAGAAATAATATCTGCACAAAGCAAAATATTACTAAGGAAACAGAAATCCTAAAAAGACACAAAAAAAGTTTCTAGAAATGTGAAGCACAATAACTGATCAAAAATTCACCTCAGAATCTCAGAGGCAGACGGAGAGAAGACAGCGGAAGTCACTGAGTGTAGAAAATGGAAGCAAAGAGTGAGGGACAGCGAGCAGAGCCTCAGACGAGGGGAGCCTTCAGGAGGCCCGGCACTCTCCCTGCGGGGCCTCCGGGAGGGAGCGCGAGGAGGCGTCAGGGGGCTTCACCTGGCTTCTCCTCACTCCCTGTGGGGACTTGGGAAGGAGCGCGAGGAGGCGTCAGGAAGGTTACACCTGTTTTTCCACAGATGCCACACAGGCAAGAAGAGAGTGAGTGAAAAATTTAGTCTCCAGAGAAACCAAAAGGGCAGACTCCACAAAAATTAAGTACTTTGTTTTAAAGAACACTATCAGTAAAATGAAAGGACAACCTACAGCAACAGAAAAGAGTTAAAACCTGTAAGACTACACTCTGTATGTACACATTTATACGACTTTACTTACACGGGGTCTCATAGAGTCGGACACGACTGAGCAGCTGAACTGAACTGACACCTATCTGTTTATCTATCATCTATCTGTCCGACTTGTTTATCTATCATCTATCTGTCCGACTTCCTATCAAGAGTGGAAGAAAACGATCACCAAAATATTTGGGACAGCGGTTTGCGGGGCTGGAGGGTGATGTGTTCAGTCGCTCAGTCGTGTCCAACTCTGCAACCCCCGTGGGCTATAGCCCACCAGGCTCCTCTGTCCACGGGATTTTCCCGGCAAGAACACTTGAGTTGCCATGGGTTGCCTTGCCCTCATTCAGGGGACCTTCCTGACCCAGGGATGGAATCTGCATCTCTTACGTCTTCTGCGTTAACAGGTGGGTATTTTTTTTTTTTTTTTTAAGCACTAAGCTACCAGGGAAGCTGAGGAAGGTGACAGAGAGAGAGAGACTGCAAAGAAGCTTCACCTCATCACGTGGGACCTTCCGTTTCTTAAGTTCTTTGAAAGATGTGCGAGTATTTGTATGATTATTTAAAGAGAACATGGATATTATATTTACTCTCTCCTGTGAAAAACTCACAAAGATAATTGGTTTAAGTTTTGAGTTTTCTTAGCAGTTTTTTTCTCTCCGTTTTCAGGGCTTATACCACTATTTATCTTAGAAGGAGAGATTGAAATTAAGCATTCGCATTTCCACAAATTTAGACAGACTGAAATGTTGAAACGAACAAACGAACTGATCTCTAGCACGTATAAGTGCTCACTGCGTCCACCTGAAGTCAGCTCTGGGCGCAGCTGAGTGAGGGAGAGGGCGCGTGTAAACACACACTCGCTGTCTCGCGTGGTCTCCAGGGCTCGCGGCCCCTTGCAGGCTTGTCCTGTTGGCTCAGAATCCGATCACAAATTAGCAGGAGCCTCTGGGTCGCAGGCGGGGACACGTGGCGTGTGCCCTCTGCTGTGTGGACAGCAGGCCTGTCCCTGCGTCCAGCCTCCACCCAAGAGCATCCAGGAGGTCGGGAGGAGGCGGAGCAAGCCACCCTGACGCTCCCTGTGGCGCGCTGTGGCCGTCCCTACTCTGAGACCTCAGTTTCTCACGGTTCATGCGTTTCTTGGAGTGAAGACACAGGAGAGCCCCTGATGTGCCCTTGGGTGAAGCCCTGGAAGCCGAGCTGGGCCA
The DNA here is from genome assembly GCA_006410875.1 of Neotragus pygmaeus. Classification (NCBI taxonomy): domain Eukaryota; kingdom Metazoa; phylum Chordata; class Mammalia; order Artiodactyla; family Bovidae; genus Neotragus; species Neotragus pygmaeus. The sequence continues at coordinate 11,124 of SJYV01024857.1, read as the reverse complement.
GCCCTGCGCCCTGGGAGCCCCAGACCTGGTGCCCAGCCAGCAGGAAGCGCTTGTTCGTGGGGCCTTTGGAGTCTGTTTGGGGATAACTGGACCAGGTGCCCCTTCTGCTGCGCTTTCTGGCCTGGTTTATGTCATCTTCTGGGAAGCCATCCACCGACAAGGGGGTAGCTTTAGAGAAACGATCAAAGAAAGTATCTCTGATCGTATGGTCTTCATTTCTGAGCAGCAGCAACGGGCCTGCCAGCCGCGCCATCGTAGGGAGCTATAAATAAGGCTGTGTCCCTTTGATCAACAGCTCTCAACACTCATCTTATTTACTTTCCAGAAACAAGCACTTGACAAGAATGGTAAGAACTCTAAGCTGCTTCCTTGGTAGATTGCACGGGTCTACACGTCTGCCCTGAACCGAAATGTTACATTTTCCAAAAACACGTGAATGTTTTCAGAGCTGCGCCCACAAGGGCTCCGGAAGGAAGGGGCCGTGCCCGGCCGGGCAGCACTTGGAGGGCCCACGGGGGCACCCGGACGCCCCGTCCCCCGGCTTGGTCCCCATGTTTGTCCCTGTTTCTGTTTGACAGGAATTTATTTCTGAAATTACTCAAGTGTCCATCTGTCGCTGCTCCCAAAGAAGTCTTTGTGACACTGGCTGCTTTGCGTGTTGGACTCGGGGAGAAGGCAGACGGCCGTCATCTGCCCCCTGAGCCCGGGGAATCCTGCTCCCACCTTTTGTAAAACAAACAGGCAAACCCCAACCCCCCTCGGACTCTCTGGAGAGGATCTTTAACCGACTCCTCCCTTTCCTGCGTCTCATCCACAAAGCCTGCGTTTCTGTCGCCTCTGGGGAGTGTAGTCTCTGAGGCTCTGGGGGACCCCGGGCAGAGGCGGCTGGGCCCTCTGGGCGGGACGTGGTCAGGGCACATGTGGCTGCTCTAAACCGACAGCGGGCCCCTGCGGGGGCTGCCCTGGCCCCCCGGACAGTCAGGCCCCTGGACAGGCCTCCTTCCGGCCAGTGTGAAGGGCAGGGGCTGAGCCTCCATTCCTCAGCCTCCCATCTGCCTGGTGTCTGCTCCCGGCTCCTGGTCTCCGAGACCCCCCTCGTCCAACAATCCCAGGTTCTCTCCCTGCTTTCTTTCTGGCTCCCGCCCAGTTTATCAATGGTTTTATCAGAGAACGAATTCCAAACAATTCTTAACAACAAAACCACCAGCAACCTTCTCAGCAAAGCGACTCTGTCCCGGAAGACTAGGGTTGGGAATGCAGACAGTGGAGTTCGGGTGGGGGTCCAGGCCCCAAGGCAAGGGCCGTGCAGATCTGGGGGTCCAGGCCCCGAGGCAAGGGCCGTGCAGAGCTGGGGGTCCAGGNCTCAAGCCCCCAGATGCTGTTTTCTTGGACCATCTTCCCCAGCCCAGATTAAAAAAAAAAAACAGACTTCATATCTTAGAGCAATTTTTGATTCACAGCAAAATTGAGGGGAAAGTATAGAGATTTCCCATAAGCCCCTCCCCCAACACATACACAGTCTCCCCTATTGTCATACCTTCAGCAGATAGTACATTTGTTAAAATCGGTGAACCTGCTTGAATACATCATCTTCACCCAGGGTCCATAGTTCACATCGGGCTCACTCTATATATTATATAGGTTTGAACAAACGTATCATGACAGGTAGCCACCACTACCGTATTATACAGAATATGTTCACTGCCCTAAAAATTCTCTGTGACCTGCCTGTTCATCATCTTTCTCCCTCTGAACCCTTGACAACTAATGATCTTTTCACTGTCTCTGTACTTCTGCTTTTTCCAGAATGTCGTATAATTGGAATCATACAGTGTGTAGCCTTTTCAGATTGACTTCTTTTGCTTAGTAATACACCTGTAAGATTGCTCCATGTCTTTTCATGGCTTGATAGCTCATTTCTTTCTGGTGCTGAATAATATTGCACTGCCTGGGTGGACCACAGGTTATTGACCCATTCTCCTACTGAAGGTCTTCTTGGTGGCTTCCAAGTTTGGGCAGTTATGCTGGAGCTACTATAAACATCCATGTACAAATTTTTGCATGAACAGAGATTTTGAACTCTTTTGGGAAAATGCCAAGGAGCATTATTGTTGAGTTGTATGATAAAACGTTTAGTTTTATAAGAAACTGTCAGACTGCTTTCCAAAGTGGCTGTGCCATTTTGCATTCCCACAAGGAGAGCTCACTGCTGTTGCTCCATGTCCTTGTCAGCATTTGGTGTTCTTAGCGTCCCAGATTTTCGCCATTCAATTAGATGTGTCGTGGGATCTCATCGCTTGTTAAATTTGAATTTCCCTGAAGATATAGCATGTGGAACACCTTTTTGTATACTTATTTGCCTTGTATATATCCTCTTGGATCTTAAGATATTTTTTTCTTTGGCAAATTGGGTTGTTCTCTTACTGTGTACTTTAAAAATAATTCATTTATTTATTGGCTGTCCTGGATCTTTGTTGCTGGGCAGGCTTTCCGTAGTTGTGGTCCAGGGGCTCTAGAGTACAGGCTCATTAGTTATGGTGTACCAGCTTAGTCACTTGTCAGTATGTGGGATATTCCCAGACCAGGGATCGAACCCGTGTCTCCTGCATTGGCAGGCAAATTCTTTACCACTGAGCCACCAGGGAAGCCCCTGATTGTATACTTTTAGGACTTCTTTGTATATTTTGGATAACCGTCGTCTTTATCAGATATTTTCGTACAGTCTGTGTCTAGTCTTTCCATTCTCCTGACAGAATCTTTTGCTGAGCAGAAAGTTTAAGTTTTAATGAAGTCCTGTTTGTTAATTCTCTCTTTCACGTATCATGCCTCTGGCGCTGAGAACCAGCCCGTCTTTTTGGAAATGTGCTTCTCTCTCCAAGTTGCTTCCTTTCCTGTTTCCTGAGATGATCAGTGTAAGGTGTAACAGGCCCTACACACCACTGAAATCGCTCTGATGCAATGATGCTCTTAGCAATGATGTTTTCTCCCTAGCTGTCAAATCCAACGGTCCTTTGCAATATTTCCCAACTTGGCCTTTCTGCTTCATTCTATCAGATTGACGAATCATTGTGACAACTCTCTCCTCTGCCTGACATGACGACCCTGTGGTGGATGTTCTTACTCTGGCATCTTTTCCCCGGCATCACCCACAGACTCCCTTTCCTCTGTCAGTCCTTGATATTGGCATCCTTCTTCCATGTCACTTGGTATCCTCTCATCATTTGCTTTGATCCACCTCTGTGGTTTTAGTTACCAACTATTGATTGAAGATTCAATATTTAATCCTGCCCTAGTACCTCGTCAGAATTCTAGTTGGTTATAAATAAATACCTAGAAAATATTCTGAGAAGAATTTCACCTCAAACTGAACGGGGGCAAAGCAGAACTCACGTCCCCCATCAACCTGTTCTTCTTCCTTCAGTCTGTCCTGATGGAGCCTCCGCCTCCCAGTCACTCAAACTAGAATCCCGGCAGTTGTCTTCAGCTCTTTCTGCCCACCCTTCACCTCAGAAACATCTCTGTGAGTTTTACTTTCTTAGTATCTCTTGAATTAATCATCTCTCCCCCTTCACTACCAATAATATCTTACTACTATGCTGGTTCCTGTTTTATCTACCTATAATTTTCACTGTTGAATGATCTTTTTGAAAGATATCAGATAACATCAATTCCTGCTTAAAATACTTCAGCAGCTCCCCATTGCTTTTGGCATAACATTCCAAACTTCTGAACAGGATTCAAAGCTCTAACGACGTGACACTTGCCTACCTCCTTTCTTTGATCTTCCAATCACCCCTAGGTCCCCCTGTATTGTAATTTTAATATATTACCCTTGCACTGTTGCCCTGGAAATAAATTCTTCGGTTTGACAGAAAACAGCAAAATTCTGTAAAGCAATTATCCTTCAATATATTCCCCTTGCAGTCTCTTGAGTACGTCCTGAACTCACTATTGCATAGTGCCTGGGACATGGTGGGGCATTGTGAATATTTGTTGACGAATCAGTGCTAACACTTTATCAAAAAAATGTCCCTTCCCCTTCTCCAGCTATCCAGTTCCCACCCATCACCTTTAAGACCTGCTTTCTTTCTTCCTGTTGCTTTTTAAAAAATACTCTGCTGTGCTTCTTCTTCCCTATCATTTGGAGGCAGTTAGGACAATGCCCTCTTCCTCCAAACACATGTCTTCACCTGAATCCCTGGAGCCTTTGAACATGTTACCTAATGTGGTGAAAATGACTTTGTGGATGTGATTAAGGCTGCTGACCCTGAAGTGGAGAGATGTTTCTGGCTTATCTGGGTGGTCCTATCTAATCATGGTCCTTAAAAGTAAAGAAACTTCCTGGCAGTGGTCAGAAAGAGGATGAGGATGGAAGAAGTGCCAGAGAGAAGCTGATAACTTTCTGTCTTTAAAGATGAAGGAAGGAATCAGGATTAGAGAGCTGAGAGAGGATCTGGAGAAGGCAGGGAAATGGGTTCTTCTCTAGAACTGCCAGAAAGGAAGCAGCCTTGCTGACATCCTGACTTTAGCCTGATCACACCTGGGGTGGGCACTGAGCCTACAGAATTGTAAGATAACACCTTTGTGTGGTTTTAAGCCACCAAGTTTGTAGTGATCTGTTGCAGACACCTTTAGATAGCCAAATATCAAAATCTCCTTTATTTTAAGATGTAAAAATCAAAGGAGGAAGCTCTGAGGACAAATAAAGAAGATGGGTCATTTGTTCTTTCACATAAAATAGCAAGTAAGTCCACATAAAATCAGCATTGCATGCAATTTTATAGTTATCTTGTTTCCAGTCTGCACATCAGAGTTTCGTTGCAGTGGCACCATCTTATTTTACTTAAATAGCTATGGGCTTTTCTTCCAGACTACAGTGACAGTGAATGCACGGACTCTTTGTTTTATATAATAGAATTACATAAGAGACTATTTATATTCGAACTCCTTACCACTGTCTCAGGGCCCTGCATTCCCTGACCCTTGCCTGTCACTCTAACCATAACCTCTTCTTTTGAAAGATATAAATGACTTACAATATAGTATTGCTTCTCTGGTGCTTCAGATGGTTAAGAATCTGCCTGCAATGCGGGAGACCTGGATTCGATCCCTGGGTTGGGAAGATCCCCTGAAGGAGAGCATGGCAACACACTCCAGTATTCTTGCCTGGAGAATCCCCATGGACAGAGGAGCCTGGCTGGCTACAGCCCATTAGTTTCAGGTGTACAACATAGTCACTGGGCATTTCCATGCATTACACAGTGATCACCATAGGAAGCCTAATTATCATTTGTCACCATACAAAGTTATCATAGTATCGATTGTATTTCCTGTGCTGTACATTCATCTGATTATTTATCTAATTTATATCTAGAAGTTGGTACCTCTTAATATTCTTCATTTATGTCACTCACCCCTCCACACACTTTCCCTCTTGCAGCCATCAGGTCTTTCTTTCCATGAATCTGTTACTGTTTTGTCATGCTTGTTCTTTTGCCATATTTTCAAAAAATTCCATAGATAAGTGAAATCATATTTCTCTTATCTCTGTCTGACATTTCATTCGCATAATAGCTTCTCAGTCCTTCCATGCTGCCCCAAATGGCAAAATTTCATTGTTGTCCATGACTGACTGACATTCTATTGTGCATAGACATACAATAGAATATACATGATATATATCATCTTTATTCATTCATCTGTTGATGGATACTTAGGTTGTTTCCATGTCTGGCTATTGAAAATTACACTGCAAGGGACATAGGAGTGCATATATCTTTTCAAATTAATGTTTTCATTTTCTTTGGAAAAATATACAGAAGTGGAATTACTAGAATAGATGGTAGTGCTCCTTCATAGTTTTCCACAATGGCTGCACCAATTTACATTTCCACCAACCATGCCTGAAAATGATTCTGATACAAGTTAAAGTTTGAGAACCAAACCACTCTTCTAGCATGCATCATATGATCATTGTCTAGAGAGCGAATCAAAATACAGATTGCTGGGCCCTGCCTCCAGAGTTTCTGAATGAGTACTTTGGGGTGGACCTGAGGATTTATGTACTTAACAAGTGCCCAGGTGATGCTCTAGGGTGAGGGTCAGATATCTCTGCAATAGCAAGATGGCAAGTATTTCAGGCTTTGTGGGTCCCTTGGTTTTGTTACAGCTCTCCAACTCTGCCATTGTAGGGTGGAGGTATGGGAACAGCCCAGATGCTTCAGCTTCAGCATCAGTCCCCGCACTGAACACCCAGGGCTGATCTCCTTTAGGATGGACTGGTTGGACCTCCTTGCAGCCCAAGGGACTCTCCAAGAGTCTTCTCCAACAACACAGTTCAAAAACATCAATTCTTTGGCGCTCAGCTTTCTTTATAGTCCAGATTTCACTTCCATACATGACCACTGGAAAAACCATAGCCTTGACTAGATGGACCTTTGTTGGCAAAGTAATGTCTCTGCTTTTCAATATGCTGTCTAGGTTGGTCATAACTTTCTTTCCAAGGAGCAAGTGTCTTTTAATTTCACCTATTTATTTTGTGCCAAGTGTCAAACAAAAATCAGTAAGGACTATAATGGTGTCCCACCAGCCACATGGTGATTAGGTTGGAGGGGTGACAAGCACCATTCTGGGAGGAGCTAGTTACTCTTTGAGAGGGAAACTAGTTAGTGATATGATCAGAACTATAATGAAAGTCTCAGAGGTGAGGGAAAACTGCCTGTGAAAATGCAAGGACACAGAAACAAACTTTAGTTTGGTGAACCCAAGAGTTCCTCAAACTTAACTGAGTCCAGAACTCATCCTATGTTCTCATGTGTAACATCTCCTGGCAACCACAGAGCTGCTGTGCTATGGATGTGCTCTGGAGAAGGAAGCTCTCTAGTATACTTGGTTGCCATTGCTGCTGTGAATCATATTTCCAGTCACTCCACTGGTGAATTTTTTTGCCGCTTTTTCTTTGCCTTCTTCCTATCTGTATCTGGCACTATGTCAAGGGCATCCGGGACACTTGTGATAAGGCAATTGTGCCATAGGATTGACAACGTTGCTCACAGCACCTGCCTTTGCCTTTAGTACCTGTATGAACTCCATCGAATATTTGGAATGTCCTCTTGGTGATGGACCGCACACCCAGTCTGATGGCTCAGCGAGTTATAGAACACCTGGTTTGTGATGGATAGCTCAGGTAACTGGGTGTTTACCCACCCAGGTTGATTTCCAAAGTCCACAGATTTCTAATCTTAGTTCATTTCACTTAAAAACTAAACAGAAAAAGAGTAAGCGTTGCTTTTTAAATATGCAAAAACCAAAATGCCAATGACGTCCATTTCTCTAGTTTGTAATCATTTTATTATTTCACAGGATAATCAACTAAATGGAGCAGAGTTCTTCACTTCCAGCTTTTCTATTAATATCCAGCATATCTTCTCATTTTGTGTGTCTAGTTTATCTCATGCATGCAGAGCAGTTTCTTTCTCACCCTTGTTCAGCCAAGCAAGATAAGGAAATAAAATTATAGAGAAATGTATCCTTTTTAGAGTCACAGTGGCTCCTGCATTTTTTTTTAAATTCAGAAAATAGATGCAACTACAAAGTAAGCCATTTACTGTTAACTTTATCAAATTATTTATCAAGTTTCAAAGACCATGCTGGGCTAAACAAATGTGAAAATGAATTTGATTTCTCTTTAAAAAATCATAGCTTGCATCTGAAATAAACAAAATTTATTGAGTTGGAAGAAATATTAGTACCATAAAATGTTTTTTTTTTTTGTTTAGCTAAAGTTAAGATTAAAGTGATGATTATAACAGAATACTCACATATTTTTATATCTCATGCTTATGAGAGATTAAGCAAATGCTTTTCCTTATTTTCCATATTTACTTACTTTTTTTTTCTGATCACCAATATCTCAAACAAAGAACTTCCTGACAAAGCTAGCAGAAACAAAATTCTAACTTTACCCATGTGCAGATTATCCAGAAGACATTTTTTTTAGTTTCTCATTTGTTTCTTACATGTTCTTATGATGTTGATATAGCAGATCAGAATTCATGCTTAGTTGTCATAAGACTCATAAAAGATTTTAGATCGTCTTTTTACTAGAGATGAGGCTTCCCTAGTAGCTCAGATGGTAAAGCATCTGCCTGCAATGTGGTATACCTGGGTTCGATCCTTGGATCGGGAAGATCCCCTGGAGAAGGAAATGGCAGCCCTCTCCAGTACTCTTGCTTGGAAAATTTCGTGGATGGAAGAGCCTGGTAGGCTACAGTCCATGGGATCGCAAAGAGCTGGACATGACTGAGCAACTTCACTCACTATTACTAGAGACCAACTTTTTATTTACCATCAGTCTTGAAATCTGACAATTTTGTGATATAAAATTTTTCTAAAAATTTCATTTCAACAGTGTCTATATTATTTTATGGGACTTGTCAACCAAGTAACATACAATATTAATGAAATCTTTCTTTATGAAAAATGTGAAATAATGTGTATTATGTGTAGCACTTGAAAACAAAATAATTTTAAGGCTGTTCTGGCAAGTGACTTGCAAGTGATGTTTACACTTCTGCCACATAGTGGCACCAGTTATGCTGATAAACAGAAATGCCCATTAGGTGGGCTTCCTGGGAGCCCAGCTCCCATGAACAATATGTTCATGCAATATGTCCATGAACAATAGTTCACGCAATTGGGACTTTTTTTGAGGGACTGTGATGACTGCTTTGCTGTTATTTTACCATTCACTGTTACCACAAATTAAAATATGTTTAGATTACACAAAAGACATCCAAATACTATTTAAGTGGTGATACTCTTTAGTGATGAAAAACAAGCTTTACTATCAGTAACTTTGGAAAGGAAGTTAGAAGTGATGAAGTCCTGTGAAGAATTCCTCATAATTGTTATATGGTAGGCATATTATGCAACATCAAGTCCTAAAAACATAAAATAGAAGAGTCTTTTACTGCATTGACAATAGAGTGAATTTGTAAATGGTCTTTAAAGGGAAAGATGGATGACAGACCCAGTTTTATGAAGCCAACAACCCCATTAGACAGGCATGCAATACATAAAAGGAAATCTCTCAGAATGTGTTTATCTTTAGCAGCTAGATTACTAAAGATTGACTTAACCTTTCTTCTATGTGCTCTATGCAATTCAAGGGGTTTCCTGGTGGCTCATTAGAAAAGAATTCACCTGCCAACTCAAGAGACACAGGTTCGATGCCTGGGTCAGGAAGATCCCCTAGAGAAGGAAATGGTAACTCACTCCAGTGTTCTTGCCTTGGAAATCCCATGAACAGAGGAGCCTGGCTGGCTATGGTCCATGGGTTTACAAAAGAGTTGGACATGACTTAGCGACTAAACAACAACAAAAATGCAATTTAATGACTCAAAATGTGCATTGCTAAGGAAGAGTTGAAGATGGCAGTGAATGGAAAGTTGGCATCTTTACTGTCTTAATTCAGTACCCTTTTTATCAGCAAAGGCTCTTGTTGAATCTGATTTGTATAATGGAAAAATAGTGCTTGTGAAAACTTTGGCTACTAAATATTTGTAGTTATTTATTATGGATAATAAAACAAATTGACCCTTTAGATTTTGTTCTGTTTTTATGTTCTTTTCCATGAAATGAAAAACAAAGTCCATTCTTGGCTATCAGTTCAGTTCAGTTCAGTCACTCAGTCGTGTCCGACTCTTTGCGATCCCATGAATCACAGCACGCCAGGCCTCCCTGTCCATCACCAACTCCCAGAGCTCACTCAGACTCACGTCTATCGAGTCCGTGATGCCATCCAGCCGTCTCATCTTCTGTCATCCCCTTCTCCTCCTGCCCCCAATCCCTCCCAGCATCAGAGTCTTTTCCAGTGAGTCAACTCTTCTCATGAGGTGGCCAAAGTACTGCAGTTTCAGCTTAGCATCATTCCTTCCAAAGAATGATCTTCCAAAGTATAGTCTTGGCTATACTCTGTGGTATAAGGAATGACCAGTGGAGACAGCCAAAATACATTCTGTCACATTTATTCCATCTTTGAAGCAGGACACATGTGAAGCCTGGATCCTTCTTTTCCTTATGGTGCACCATCACTGAAGCTGTTACTTAGCCAAACCCCTTGTTTGTGTTGTTTTACATTACTATTCACATAAATGAGGCTTCCCTGGTGGCTTAGGTGGTAAAGAATCTGCTGCAGTGCAGGAGACCTGGATGTGATTCCTGGATCAGAAATCTCCCCTGGAGAAGAGAATGGCAACCCACTCCAGCATTCTTGCCTGGAGATTTCCATGGACAGAGGAGCCTGGTGGGCTATGTGTGTGTTTGTATAAAATTATCTGTACCATTGCTAGATCTAATTCTTTACCTGCTTTAAAAAATCCTATTATTATCAAATTTAAGAAGATAAACATTACATCAGACCCTCCATAATCTACATGATTTTGCCTCACTTATCACCCAGTCTGTGTCCCTACAAGATTCTGGCCATTCTCTTTCCAGACTTTTCACATTGCAAGCTTGTGCCTTCTTCTTTTTGTCTTCTGTCATTTTGCTTCTAAAATCTGAAAGGAGCATCCTCTTCTGTCTGAAGTTTCAGCTTAAGTTCTTTATTTTCATTGACAACTTCTGATATCAGCCCGTAAAGATTTGTCCTCTCTCAACTTAATTCTTGGTTATTGTGCACTCTGTATACTTACAAGAAGCATCTGGTACTTTTCCTATCTGCTAAGCATTTAAATGAGATCCTCAAATTTTAATGTGCATGACAGTTACTTGGGGAGCTTGACTTGCTCACTGCAACGAGAGAAAGCTTGAACACAGCAAAGCAACTAAAATAAAATATTTTAAAAGTTTCATTAAAACAGAACAACAACAAAAATATGGCAGCAAAGCTTCATCTGTATTGTATTAATTCTGTAATTTCTGTGTAACATTAGGTCAGCAGCAGGTCTTTTGAATTCACTTTTTTGGACTAGGTGTTCTGATTTTATGAAATTAACCAAGGAATTCAAGTCTTTTGCTTTTAGTCTGGAACGGCATTGGCCAAAGTATTTGCATCAGAGAAGTTTATGTACTTTTAGGTGAAAGCATTGCCCCAGTTTGCTTGGTGTGACAGGTGACATA
>SJYV01024856.1:0-63439 GCA_006410875.1 Neotragus pygmaeus | reverse complement strand
GGAGAGGGAGAGGATGGGATGATTTGGGAGAATGGCACTGAAACATGTATAATATCATATAAGAAATGAGTCACCAGTCCAGGTTCAATGCAGGATACAGGGTGCTTGGGGCTGGTGCACTGGGATGACTCAGAGGGATGGAACGGGGAGAGAGGTGGGAGGGGGGTTCAGGATGGGGAACACGTGTACACCCATAGCAAATTCATGTTGATGTATGGCAAAACCAATATAATATTGTAAAGTGAATAATAATAATAATAAAGAAAGAGACACATATATCCCATTGTTCACTGCAGCACTATTTACAATAGCTAGAACATGGAAGCAACCTCGATGTCCATTGACAGATGAATGGATAAAGAAGTTGTGGTATATACACACAATGGAATATTACTCAGCCATAAAAAGGAACACACTTGAATCAGTTCTAATTAGGTAAATGAACCTAGAACCTATTATACAGAGTGAAGTGAGTCAGAAAGAGAAAGATAAATACCATAATCTAACACATATAAACAAAATCTAGAAAAATTATTCTGAAGAATTTATTTACAGGGCAATAATGGAGAAATAGAAATAGAGAATAGACTTATGAACATGGGGAGAGGGGAGGAGAGGGTGAGATGTATGGAAAGAGTAACATGGAAACTTACATTACCATATGTAAAGTAGATAGCCAATGGGAATTTGCTGTATGGCTCAGAAAACTCAAACAGGGGCTTTGTATCAACCTAGAGGAGTGGGATGGGGAAGAAGATGGGATGTAGTTTCAAAAGGGAGGGGATATATGTATACCTATGGCTGATTCATGTTGAGGTTGGACAGAAAACAGCAAAATTCTGTAAAGCAATTTTCCTTCAATAAAAATAAATTAGTTTTTAAAAAACTCTGAGCATGGACAGATGACTTAAAATTGGATAATTTGATATGATGCACTGCTTTACAATAGACAAAATATAATACTGGAATTTTAAAATACTATGTTATAGCTTACCAAGATACTTAAGTAAAAGTAAGTATGCAACCTGTGTGTTAAAGATTATTTCAATTTATAAATAGATACACAAGGTGGCGCCAGTGGTAAAGAACCTGGCTGCCAATGCATGAGACGTTGGTTCAATTTCTTGATCGGGAAGGACCCACGGAAGAGGGCATGGCAACCCACTCCAGTATTCTTGCCTGGACAATGCCATGGACAGAAAAGCCTCACAGGCTACAGTCCATAGGGTCGCCAAGAGTCAGACACGACTGAAGTGACTTAGCATGAACGCACACACAGTTGGAAAGGAAAATTACAAAAGTGTGAAATAAATTACATATTTTGTGAAAAGACAAGATAAACTTCAGCAACAAAAAATTCTTCTCTGCCTTTTGCACTCCTCTCTCCTCACGGTGAGTTGTGTGTCTGCATGACCCATGGATCAGACCTCCCCCATCAGAGGGAAGACTTGCTCAACCAAGAAAAGCAACATTCTCCCAGAATCAGTAAGACAGTTCCTTAAAAGAGAGCGTTCTATCTTGACCTTGTTAGGGGTTACATGACCCAGCACGATGATGCTTAGATCTGGATTATGTACACTGTCAATATTATGTCACTTGATGTACAGCCTTCTTTCTAAAAACTTCCATAACTGTACCTAGACCTCTAATGGACAGAACAGTTCTCAGAACTTTCTGAGATGCTCTTCCTTGAAGATATTAATCCTCACATTTAAATCTAATAAAATTTTCCATTTCTTTCTTAGGTCAACTGACTAATATTTCACTGACAAAGGAAAATGCATCAAAGTTAAGTATTACTAAATGGATTAATCACAGGTTAGCTTCATTTTCTAAACTTTCCCTTTTATTTTCCAAATTTTCTGTAGCTTTTACATGTATTATTTTAATTATTGAGAAAGACAAGAATCAATACTTTCAAGCCTTCACTGTTTCATAAAATGTTTTTTAATAAAGGAAAGGCAAGTTTTTGAAATGGAAGACAGTTTTTTTAAGCACTTCTACCAAGTACAGAAATTCTCTTCACAGCCCTAGAAGCAAGTCATTCTGGTATAATGCGCGTGTACAGCTCACAGTCAATATTCTTCAAAAAATGGATACTCAGGGTGACCAACACCCCTGAAAGAGAAAGAGGAGTGTTAATTTATTAAATCTGTCATGTCGTCATAAGAGAGCTTGACTCTGTGTTGCAGTCCTTCTCCACCAGCAATCACACATGCAGATGCCATCTCTATGTGCACACTGGACCTCTACATCCAGTCCCAAAATCTACACAGGGACAGGTAATTTGACCCAGGTTACAGTTTATAAAAGGGCCCAAGAACTATGGCTAGGGGCTTCCCTGGTGGCTCAGTGGATATGAATCCGCCCGCCAATCCAGGAGACACAGGTTTGATCCCTGGTCCGGGAAGATCCCATATGCCATGGAATAACAAAGCCCATGCATCACCACTACTGAGCCTGTTTTCTAGAGCCCGGGGACCACAACTTCTGAAGCCCGTGCACCCTCGAGCCTGTGCCCCATAACAAAAGAAGCCACTGCAATGGGAAGCCCACGAAGCACAACTGCAGAGTAACCTCTACTCGCCTCAAGCTAGAGAAAAAGCCCATGCAGCAACAGAGATCCAGCCCAGCCAAAAATAAATAACTTTTTTAAAATTTTTAATAGTTTTTAAAAGTTTTTTAAAAATGAACAACAGCTAAAGGTGGAGGTCATTTCAGCCATAGGTAAAACATAGGACACTAGATGATGAAAAGGAGAACCCTTAAGGAACTAGTTGATCTTTTTCACACAACATTCAGAAAATAACTACTGAAGCCAGGACACAGGGTGCCCTGGTGAGGAGCTTCTAATATAATGAAGAGATACCACATTCATCTGAGTGATCATAACTAGAGAATAAATCATTGTCTAATTTTTGAGAACGCTTATTGTTCATAATTGACATTACCATTGTCTTCTGCTTCTTATGTTCTCATTTTTCTTTCTAAGTTTGTCCTTTTCAATTCAATTCATTAAAGAGTGTATTCTGAGCAATTCCATGTCAAAAGAACCATGCTGTTTACCTAAACCCACAAGTATAAGCAAGTCTAGGCATTCACAGCTTCATGAGCACATACTTCATGAGCACATACTTCAACGGCTGAGAACAGAAAAGGATCCACCTTTTTCCATTTATCAAGATACAGCTTTACAAACAAGAGAGAGTTTTGAGATCTTTCATTCAAAACTAAATGTTTGTTTTATCACTAAATTGTATTTTCTTCTCTTTAAACTCCCGTTCAACTTCTTTGTGTTTGATTAGCCTTCTGTCTCTTTAATCCTGACAACCACCTGCAGTAATTAGGCAACTAAAATTCCATAGTACTGACTAAGTCAAAGTCAAGGAGGTAGGGGCTCCCCATGGGATGGAGCCCTGGTGGACAAAGGCTACACTGGGGTGAGTCTGGACTCAAAAAACCAGAGAGACCAGACGATCTTACCTGAGTGTGTCCTGCCAAGGACATGGCCATCACTCACTGGAGGGTCAGTTAAGCTCATGATCTACTTGTGATTCATTTGGTGACATTATAAGGATGAAGAAATGGAAATTGGAACAGGGAAAAAAGGCTAATGAAGAGATAAATTTGAAAGAAATGAATGATGGCTTGGTAAAGAAATGCCCACTAGGGAGAAAAGCAACTAGACTCTTGGCGGAGGGGGGGGAAGAGTTGAAGCAGGCCCACTGTGACCTCTCAGTACCCATTCACAGTGGCCTTTGTGGACCCCTTCTCCATAAAAACATAAGCATGGCATTTTACAATTGTATTAGGATAAACATGAACGTGCTAAAGGATGGATTCATTATTACATAGTAATCATTAATATAATCATTACCCCTGATGTAAAAAAGAACTGAAGATGAAATATTTTCATAAGTCCTTAAAAGAATAGTGGGCTGAAAGTTCTGTGCTGTCTGTGTCCACAGGGTGCCTGGGCCCTGAGGGGAGGTGCACCAGACACAGGGATGAGCAGTACAAAGTAGTGAATTCACCACCATATCATCTCTGGGCTGGCCTGGGCCCCAGTCACATTTCTGTTGGTCAGAGATGGAGCCTTGGAAGAAACCTCTGGTCTGAGGTCTGCAGGAAGCCCCTGGTTTACTCCTATGCTGGAAATTAAGACTGTCTCCCTAAAACTAAGTTTTGAAAAACCTTAGTTCCCTGTTGACCCGCCTGCTACAGAAAACTGTGAAACATCTGCAAGTCACTTACAGTAGTAGCTCATTATATCTTATGTTGCTGTTGAGGCCATCGATTGCTTTCATGTCTTCTGGAGTCAGTTCAAAGTCAAACACCTGGAAAGAAGGAACAATAACATTACTTCTCCCCACAAGGAGCCAGCCTTCCCCAGGGGACTGGAGGACTTTCCAACTGGATGGGGACAAGAAGAGGGGACAGGGAAGCCGTATCTGTCCTCAGTTGGACAAAGAATGCCCCTCATGAAGGATATTCCTTAGGAGCCCTCTGCCCACAGCCCCACTCATCACCTGTATGTCCTCTTTGATCCGTTTCTTGTTGTAACTCTTGGCCAGAACCACAACCCCACGTTGTATCTGGTAGCGAAGGGCAACCAGAGCTGGGGTTTGCTTGTGCTTTTTGGCAATGGCAGAGAGAACTGGGTCCTCCAAGAGAAAGGGGAGGTTTGGGTTCACCCTGGAAGGAAATTCAGAAATGCTGAGGAGCTGAGACTTATTTGTAAGGTGACTTCCCAAACAGACCAAGTAGGTTCACTCTAGACAGTACTTCTGAAAGTCTGGTCCATGGACCAACAGCATCAGCATCACCTCGGATCTTGTTAGAAATATAAATTCCATGGCTGAGCTGAATACCAACTGAATCAGAACCACAAATGTATCACTTCCTATTCTGTGTTTACAAAGCTGTGCATGTGATTCAGATGCATTTTTGAGTTGAGGCCAGTGCTGCCAAACAGGTGGATTTTATTTCTTTTTTTACTTTTTTTCTTCTTTAACCACCATGAATAGAAAAAGAGAAGGAAAAGACTAGGAATTTTTTTTTAACTTTTCACTTTTCTAGGGTATTGATCAAAATTGAACAGTCTCCAAATGAGAGCTATTCATTTCACCATTAGTCTTCTATAGATGTTTAAAAAAATACTTCATATTTGAATTTTTTCTACCATGATAGATCCGGGAATTGCATATTACTATCCCAATTTTAAACATAAGGTAAGTGAGGCTAGAAATGCATATTTTTTGAAATGTATTCATTAGTTAATAGATAAGTAAATCATGACATAAGCTTGTGTCTTTGGTCTCACAGAGTGATTATATAGAGATTTTAATACAGACACTTGTTCCTGATGAATCTATAAAACTAATACAATGTAGAAAAATTGTCTGGGAGCTGGGAAAATAAAAGAGAAGAATTCTTTTCATCCTTCCTCTTTCTCCCCTCTGCCTATGAGAGTTATCTGAGTACTGTACAATTTAAACTATTTCATCAAAAATTGAATTTTAGGGAAACTCCCACTTGTCTTCAATAGGATTCAATACCATTCCTTTAGTCGTTGGGATCCCAGAGCACTATAGGCAACAAGAACAATATCATGTGACTTGCAGAAATCCAACAGTTTGCTCTGATTGAGATAAGGGTGACATTCCACCTGTAGAATGCCAACAAAGAAGAGTGTCAGATTATATGAAAAAGGTAATATTAACAGGAAAGAGGAAGATTAAAAGTTTAAAAGATGCTAAAGGAAAAACTGCAACTTAAATGTAAACTGGAAATATCAATATCAAGAGAAAAATAGAGAAAAGTGTGTTTCTATAGTTAATTTTATGATAGACATAGGTGGGAGAACCAATCCAAGATGGAGAAAATCACAAGGTGGGCTATACATTTGAGTAAATGTTTCAGAGTAAATATTTCATCTAGTGTTAGCATCACCATGACCCTTTCCCTTCACCCTCTCAACTGTATGACTTTCATCACCTCCAGTACATTTTTCTGTACTGTACTCATAAATGCCAAGACACCAAGACTAAGGATTTAGTCATTAAAACCCCATACAAGCTCTGAAACCCATCTTTATATGATTCTTCTTTGGTGGTGGTGGTTTAGTTGTTAGGTCCTGTCCAACTCTCGCAACCCCCATGAACTGTAGCCCACCAGGCTCCTCTGTTCATGGGATTTCCCAGGCAAGAATACTGGAGTGAGTTGCCTTTTCCTCATCCAGGGGATCTTCCTGACCCAGGAATGGAACCTGCTTCTCCTTCAGTGCAGACACAGTCTTTAATTGATGCTCCAATTGGGAAACCCATATGTTCATTGTCTTTCTTCCTGTACACAGTTCCCTCTGAGCACTTTCACATCAACTTCTGGTCATGCTTTCAGCTCAGGGAAACACCTCCTTCCTTTAGTTCTGCATGTCTAGTCTAACCCCCTTCACCTCCATTACCTTCCCTCAGTTCCCACCACAATTTAACAGAAAGGTCTCCCACATTTTCTACCCAGAGATTAGCAGACACAGATACCACTGTGAGTCCTATTCTCTAGAATCTTCTGTCCACAAAGGAGTGGAGGACAGACAGACATCTGGCTCCAGGGCAAGAAGGAGGTTGTGAAGAGCAGGAGGGAGAGGAGCCGAGCTGCTCACCTGGTTGCAGACGGGCTTGTACTTGAGCCCCGGCTTGTTCAGGATCTTCTCCAGCTGCTTGTGGTTGAAGTTGGAGACCCCGATAGACTTGGTCAGCCCTGCGTCCTTACACTTCTCCAGGGCCTGGGAGGGAGGGGTAGTGAACAGTCATGAACAGTCACTTGGAATGGTCAATAGAACAAGAATTAAAAAGCTGAAAAACAATCTGTAAAAAAAGCTGGAAAACAATCTGTAAAAAATGTCTCCTGTTCAGAATTAGCATTGATTATAAGGAAGGAAAAAGAGGAAGAAAGTCATGACACAAGAAGAATTACCGTCTCCTCTTAAGAAAAACCTCAGAGAAGACATATCACATGGAAGGAAATAGATGCCTATCTTACTGGTCAAAATTCTCCTCCTCTATTCCTTTCTGTGAACATTTCAGCAATGATTTCCTCCCCCCACAACCCTAGCATCACAGCCCTTAGATTCATGAACTGCTGAGTCTGATGGTCCACAGCCCATTCTTGCAGGTGGAAGAAAGGAAGGAGGTTCCCCCCTCCCCTGGTTCCTCCTCTGGTTCTCTCCTCTCTAGACTCACCTCCCACACGCGACAGAGATCCACTGAGTCAAATATTAGTTTTCCATTTTCATCTTTTGGGAAAAGTGCCTCCCCTGGCTGAAATGGAAGCAGATATTTTAGAGATGTCACAAAGTAATTTCTCCACATTTAGCCAGTCTGCCAGGCACCAGGGATTAAACCTTCATTGAGGTAGGTTTATAAATTTCTGGATACTAATATTTGCAGTGATTGCATATGGAGTTTTAAGCAATGTCTTTAAAGGGAGGCTTATTCTAATCTCTTACACATACTATCTATTGTAATAAATATAATTTTTCTAGATCCTAATGGGACTCATATTGGCTTATGTGAATTTTGTTTGTTTCCTATAATTGCCTCTTTTGAAATGCCTCTTTTGAGCTGGGAATGTCAGTAAGCTACATGACTTTATTTCCAGAATAAAAATTGCAACCTTGACCTGGGCTAGACAATCAGACTTCCTTTTCCCTCTGAGCATCTGATACCCTAGGGCAGGCATATGAACTAGCAATGCTCTCCTTAAGTTGATATGGAATGTGGATGATCCAGACATGCTTTAAAATGTTCATGACCATGAGCTTTGAGCTGTCCCAAGGCCATATTTGCCACCAATGGAAAATGGTCAGTAAAAGTAAAGCAAACCTAAAGGATTGCTTTGATAAAAGTTTTTTTTGTTTGTTTGTTTGGTTTTTTTGTTTTTTTAAAGACATTTCTGAAGAGTAGTGCAAATCTTTAGATCTCCATGGTTGGGACCTGCCATCTTCATAGTCCTCCAAGCTATTTTGCATCAGATGGCTTGAGTAGATTTCTATAAATTAAAATCAAGAGTTCTGCATGATACAGTTCTCGGTGGTTGAGTGCAGTCTACAAACATCGTGAAAACAGACATCAGTGTAGGCAAGGCTTCCCAAGTCCCTATAAAGGCTGGGAGGTTTAGACCTAAACAGAAAGAGCACCAAACTTGCCCAACTTGAAAGAGAAGATAAACTCATCATGTTCAATGTAAGGCAGTGTCATGCTCACCCTGGCTGCACCAAACTCTGGATTCATGAAATCCCCAGAGACTCTGGAGTCATAATCTTGACTATGTTGAACTTGCCTATTTTTATTTTCACAAGTTTTTGAGTCAGATTATTTAACTCCTTTCTCTGGGAAGCAGGTAATGTATTCAAAGAAACTAGTAAAAAGATTATCACAAATGATTATTTGGGAGGATTCTGCTGTAGTGAGGGCTTCCCTACAACCTACTAAGAAAAATCTTGTCAACCATCCATGCAAGTTTATAATCATTCTGAGGCAAGAAAAAATATATATGTGATTGATTTTAAAAATAGATTACCAACCTTCAGACCCACTGGAAAATGAATAATATAGAGATCGACATAGTCCAGTTGAAGATTATTCAGTGACTTTTCCAAGGCTGGTCGGACCAATTCTGGACGAAGAGCAGTGGACCAAAGCTGCAGAGGTTAAACAATAGAAGCTGTGTTAAATTAATTCTTTAGGTAATTTGGTGGGGGGCATGAGGGACCCTAAATGTGAGGCTGAAGAGATCTTAGTTCCCTAGTTAGGGATAGAACCTAGGCTCATGGCAATAATACACTGAGTCCCAACCACTGGACCCCCAGGGAATTCCAATACTTCAGGTAAATTTTTTTCTTCTTTCATCTAATATTTAGACATCTGGGGGCTTCCCTGGTAACTGAGACAGTAAAGAATCTGCCTGCAATGCAGGAGACCTAGGTTTGATCCCTGGGTTTGGAAGATCCCCTGGAGAAGGGAATGGCAACCCACTCCAGTATTCTTACCTGGAGAAGATGCCCTGTAGAAGGAGACCCACTCCATTATTCTTGCCTGAACAATTCCATGGACAGAGGAAACTGGCAGGCTATAGCCCATGGGGTCACAAAGAGATGGACACAACTAACGGACTATGTTTAACACTTTAGACATTTTTGCTGATTAAAACAAACGACCTCAAGAAAGATGCTCATTTTCCTTTTGAGGTCCTTTTTGATCTAACTTACGCATGTAAGCTTTATTATTTGCTTAAATTATCATCAGTTGAATCAGACATATTCTTACATCAATCACAATGGAGTGAAATGAAGGAAGAGATGAAAAGAATTATTGAAAAATTACCATGTTCATCATCTGATTATGTTTGATAGAATGTGAAACCTGTTCACAAACTTGCTCTAACTGGATCAAACAATCAGATCTCTCAGAATTAATTAATATCTTGCTGTTTACATAACTGTAGGGAAAAGACCTTGAACATATTAACATGAGCAGAAGATAAGTCAAGACACTTTGGCTAGATCTTGTGTGATACACAAAGTGCCTGTCCTAATGCTCTCGTACTGACAGATCTGAGAACTGATTCAGAATGAGAAGAAATTCTAGAAAGTCTACCAGGGGATAAGGAAAGCTATAATCTGACAACTGTTCTCTCTGATTCATTCACCCATACTAAATCACATTGCTCTGGTATAGGCTCAGAGAAGCAAGTGACTAATTTAAAATTAAAATTTGAACACACCGATGATGAGAAAGGTATAATCACATTCTTCCTTTGGTGGGAGAGTATGGTTTGGTGGAGAAGGATATTAGATTTAATATATAAATATATGTGAAAAAAGTTGTAGCAATAAGCACCATTGACCAAACAACTACTGATCCTATAACCTAATTGTCACCCACACACAATCACACACAAATGCACACAGAAAACACACAGCACCTTTGAAGTGTAGAATATGTCTTTTCTCTTCACAGTGCCATCAGCAATCTTGCTTCGAATAGCCTGGCCAACCTGCTCTTCATTTTGGTACAAATGAGCACTGTCAATATGGCGGAACCCAACCTCTATAGCAAATTTGGTGACCTCCAGAGCTTCACTCTTAGGAACCTACATAAGCAACAAAAATACAAGTTAAATATTCACATGATTAAGAGATTGCTGAGGCCCAGGTTGATCTTCCCAAGAAGCCACTTTTTTGTGTGCCTTTGTTTAGTTCTGTATGTGTGGTGATGTAGCCATGACAGTTTCCCTGAACATTGTTGTTGCTCAGTCACCAAGTTGTGGCCAACTCTTTGAGACCTCAGAGACTACAGCACATCAGACTTCCCTGTCTTTCACTGTCTTCTGGAGTTTGCTCAAATTCACATCCATTGGGTCAGTGATGTTGTCCAACCATCTCATCATTTGTCGTCTGCTTCATTCCTAGTAACTAACTAAATGGGCATGCAGAAACATTTAATACCAGGCAATCAGTGGTTTCAGAAATTTGCTGGAAGAAATCATAAGACTCAGTGTAATGTTGTAGTCTTGGATATGATTTATACTGTGAGGTGTTTGGAGCAAAATCAATAAAGGTGTAAGTTGTCTGGTAAAAGCATCAAGAAAGCAGGTGAAGCTATTGAGACCTCTGTTTACCAGTGAAGCCATACAGAATACACTAAACAAAAACTGCATCTATTCAAGGTGTACAAAGCTATATTCTCATAAAAGATCCATTGTTGATGATCACCAACACTCCTCTTATGACCAAGCACTGAAAATTATACTTTAATAAAAACATATTATGACACCCAAGGAAACATTACAAAACCTTTCCTGTAAGACTGTAGCTTATCCCCTCAAATGACACTATATTTTCCATTAGAAGAAGCTTCCAAGCAGAAACAGAAGTATAGGCAAAACACAGCTGGAGTGTCTTGCTTAGCACCAAGCAGGCACCCCAGAGTAGAAAAGAAATTGTCTCCCATTAGTCTTCAGTCACCTCATCTTTGAGAACTTTAACTCAAATATTTCTCTGGGTCATGTCTTTTCAGAAGGAGCAAAGAATTTTTGAACTAACTAATACACAGAGAAACCCCACCATTGCAATCCCCCTCAAAGCAAAGCAGTTGACAGTGTTCTTGACAGCTGAGCCTCACCTCTTCTGCCAATCTGGGAAAGAGGTGGAAACTGGAGGGGAACCCAGAGTAATCTGCACGTGAGCACAGCCTCAGATCCTGATGCAGAGTGGAGAGTGGATTCTCTTTCCCCTTTCACAGGGCATGGTTCTAGCCTGGTTAGTGGAACCTTGTGATCCTCCCAGGGTCACACAGGAGTTCAGTGCTTGACAACCCAAGTCCCTTCCTCTCATGTTATATTCACTTACTATTTATATCTCAACCCACAGCCACTAATATTACCTCTGGAGGTGCATAGGTTCCAAATCCCAGGACAGGAATGAAGTGGCCATCATTAAGCTTAACTCGCTGCCCTTTGGGGTCCATTGTTTGTTGCTCCACTGAGTAAGCAGACTGATTTTTTTCTTTTGCCTTCAGAGGTTATAAATAACAGGAAGTTAACGCCCCAGCTGACTGTCCAATGTTAGCAGACACGCTGTAGGAGGAAGAATAAATGAGTCCCACAGGGTAAGAGGATTATTTAACCACTTAGCTTGTTTGTTTTTTCTTATCAGAATATCTTAAGTTATATAATGATGAGATGTGCAAAACAATTATAGACCATAGGTTACACAGAAACCTCCAATGCCAGTCATTTCATTTTTCTAATTAAGAAGCCCACTCTTAATCAAACATCATTTGAAACAACTATCTTGTAGTACATGCAAACACACAAGTCACACAATTTGAAAGAATGTTTAATAAGCATTTTTCAAGATGTAATCCCTTAATAAAGAATAAAAATATCAAATGAAAAAAAACTGCCTTTTTACATTTCCCACCAGCAAAATTATTTTGCTTTATAGACCTGTACTGGTGAAAGTTTTAGTTGCTAAGTCCTATCTGACTCTTTTACAACCCCATGGACTGTAGCCTGGCAGGCTACTCTGTTCATGGAATTTCCCAGCAAGAGTACTGGAGTGGGTTGCCATTTACTATACCATGGGAAATTCCTGACCCAGGAAATTTAACTCACGTCTCTAACAACTCCTGCATTAACAGTCAGATTCTTTAACACTGAGCCACCTGAGAAACCCTTACAGATCTGACAAGGGTAAAATCCTGAAAAGGATATCCAAACCAGACATTTGGCAAGATGTTTATAGGAGAACAAATGTTAATAATTATTGGTTACCATGTGCAGTGTGCAAACAGACTCTGAGTGTTTGTATCGTGGACTTTGTTACATAATTTTTTAAAAAACACTCATAATGTAGCTGACAAACATTTACATAATTTACTATCCTGCTCAACATTATTCATAAAAAGAAAACCTATAAACAACTGAAACTGCAACAAAATTTAGAAGAGTAAGGAAAATCATCATGCACTAATACAAGGGGATATTGTGAAGGAAAATATAGTTTAACACATAGAGTGATGTCAGCAAAATAGTGAGCTAGGAGGAGTGAAGTCTCCCTTGGAGAGTGAAGTATGGAAACAGGAAGCAGCTGAAAAATCATAGGCATTCTGGGAAACAAAGATCTACAGCTACAAAGTTAACATGCAACTAGGAAAGATCCAGAAATGTGGAAGGACATTTCTGTGTGTTTTTATTCATATTAACCTCTCCTATGACTTGTAAAGTGGTGTCTTGATCTGTAAACGGCAGCAGTTCGGCACCCAGTTGCCTCCCTCCAAACAAACTGATGACAGAAATCCTTATGTGCAAAGTTCCCATATACTTGGGGGCTGACTGAAGACTGGTATCCATTTCACTTAACTCTGAACTTAAACTGAAGAGCAGCTGGGGTGGCTCCTTACAGCTGCAGAGGGATTTATATATGAGGGGATAAGGACAAGGGAGTAACGGTGGAGACATAAGGCTAGACCATGTTAAACAATGAGTAGAACAGCTGTGGATCTGGGGGATAGTAAAGCATTCAAAGGCAGTCATAAATCCCCCAGAACCAGAGTCATCCATGGGTCAGCTACACTGTTGACTCAGAAATGAACTCAGTTGCAGATGACACCACCCTTATGGCAGAAAGTAAAGAAGAACTAAAGAGCCTCCTAATGAAAGTGAAAGAGGAGAGTGAAAAAGCTGGCTTAAAGCTCAACATTCAGAAAACTGAGATCTTGGCACCCAGTCCTATCATTTCATGGCTAATAGATGGGGAAAGAGTGGAAACAGTGGAAACAGTGGCAACAGTGGCAGGCTTTATTTTTGGAGCTCCAAAATCACTGCAGATAGTGACAGTAGCAATGAAATTTTTAAAAATGTTATATGAATTAAGGATTTTTCAAACTGACTTTAAAATATAACATGCACTATTTGCATAGGAAAACTTATTTACTTTCACTTTCTCCAGCAATTGTCAAAGCTAAATAATTATACTTCTGCAATCAAGTGAAGAAATTCAAAGACTACCTGTAAACTATTTATGTAGAATATGCTTTTTACAAGGTTTAAATAAGAATATTATTGCAATGAAAGTGGGTGAGGAAGCAAGGGGAGGGAAGGAAAGAGTAGACTCTTATATGTGGTCTAAAAAGCACTTTCATTTCCCACTTTGCCCCCTCGTAAATGAAGACAGGATGAACAACTAAAATTACTAATTGGTTTACTGATCAGTTGTACTTTGTTCGATTGATTTGCAATTAATTCTGGTTTGTGGTGTACTGAAAGAGAAGTTTGGCGCCAACCTTTGAGGTGGCTGATACTTAATACCCTGCTGGAGACGGCAGGCCAGGGTATCAATATTCAGTCTGGAGACAGCTCCTACACCCCTGTGTGAATTGTTCTGCTCCCACTTTCTAGGAAGGGTGAACTCATGGTGTTTTTTTCAAAAAACAATGAAATGTAAGTTTTATTAAAAAAAAAATACTTACTCCTTGGAAGGAAAGTTATGACCAACCTAGACAGCATATTAAAAAGTAGAGACATTGCTTTGTCCATCTAGTCAAGGCTATGGTTTTTCCAGTAGTCGTGTGTGGATGTGAGAGTTGGACTGTAAAGAAAGCTGAGCACAGAAGAATTGATGCTTTTGAACTGTGGTGTTGGAGAAGACTTGAGAGTTTCTTGAACTGCAAAGAGATCAAACCAGTCCATCCTAAAGGAAATCAGTCCTGAGTATTCATTGGAAGGACTGATACTGAAGCTGAAACTCCAATCCTTTGGCCATTTGATGCAAAGAACTGACTCACTGGAAAAGACCTTGATGCTGGGAAAGATTGAAGGCGGGAAGAGGAGGTGATGACAGAGGATGAGATGATTGGATGGCATCACCGACTCAATGGACATGAGTTTGAGCAAGCTCTGGGAGTTGGTGATGAACAGGCAGGCCTGGCATGCTGCAGTCCATGGGCTTGCAAAGAGTCGGACACAACTCAGCAACTGAACCGAACTGCCCTTAGTTTCCTGTTGGGCTGATCCTGGACCAGGCACATGCCATGCAACCTAGTGAAGGACCATCAGGATATGGTACAAATCTGCAAACAGTGGGTGTGTTGTGGTTGTCCAAGTACCCAGTCACGAACATACAGAGGAAGAGCGAGAAAAGATGTACAATAAAGAAAGGTGAAACAAGAAAGCTAAAAAAAGAGACAGAGTGGAAAAAGAAAGAGCGAATGACATGAGCCATGAAACTGTTTTTGTTACTGTTTAGTTGGCTAAGTCAAAACCCCTCTTTCGCGGCAGCATGGACAGTAGCCTGACAGGTTGCTCTGTCCATGGGACTCTCCAAGCAAGAATACTGGAGTGGGCTGCCATTTCCTTTTCCAGTGAATCTTCCTGGATCTGAGATCCAACCTGTATCTTCTGCACTATCAGGCAGGTTCTTTACCACTGCCCTACCTGGGAAGTCTGGTCCATGAAAGGAAGAAAAGAAATCGGCACCGACTCTTCCTGAACAATCACAGGAGCCACACTTAGCTCACAGTGAGTGTCACAGCTGTGCTGGGAGGAGCTCCAGGTGGGCAAGAGGACGCTGAGCTCAGTTCCCCCAGGAGCACATTAGGGTCACATTTCCTAATAACACACGACACCATCAGGAAGTCCCCTCCACACCAAGACTATAAAGAACCACCCCCACGGTGGTTCTTCTCTATAGAGAAGCCAGCAGATCAGGACTGAGCCCATGGAAGGGCCCCAGATGAGGAGAGGACAGGGGCTCAGAGGTCCTCTCTGGAGAGACACGTGCATACCACGCACTTGGCACTGCAGCCCTGGCACAACCCTGAGTGGTCTCGGCCCCACAGCTGCTGTGAACCCAGGGGGACCCACAGGAGGCCCAGAAACCTGACTCATCTCCTGAGATATGCACCCGTTGCTGCTCCTGGAATAGGTTGAGGGGGCGGCCAGACGCTGCCCAGGACTCGGCCAGTTTACTGGGCAGCCCATGTGCCCCCCAGTCCATAAATGCCCTCTTAGCACCACTGGATCCAGTTCACTCCCACTGGGGCAAGACCACCCATGCTGGGCAGAGTGGGCAGTTGTGGGTACAGATCCAGCTCAAACCAACAGGAAGTCTGGATCGGACAGGGCAACCATCAGAGAAGGGCCCGAGAAGCAGTGTTCTGGAAATATCCTTCTCCATTTCTCTCACAGTAAAGTCTTTTAAAAACCTGTATGACAAGGACCCCCTGCCCCACCAGCTCTCTGACTTGCCTTTAGCTCCTGTCTCCCCACCTCACTAAACTCCACCCACAAAAGCAGACTTGTTGGCCCTTAAATGTTCCATGAACACTCTTCCTTCCTGGAATAAGCATTTCCTGTTCCAGAGAAATGCAGGGAGCCACTTTCTCTATGTTTCAAGTCTGTTTTGTACAAATGAAAATTTGTGTGGAATGAAGTGTAGTCAATACCTCTGTCTAACAGAAGTACAGAAATGGGAGAGATTGTGCTGAATTATCTCAACAGACATTTACCCATTTCTAACAGTTAAATTCTCCTGATTTCATTCACAGTCTCATTCTCCATGAGACTAACGACTCAAGACATTTCTCATTTCACTTATTTACATTTGTTGATATGACAATGTCTTTCTAAAGAATGTTCAGTAAAGTTTTGCTGAATGACCACTGAATAAACTCAAAATAAGTAAGAATTCATCAAAATGCTGAGCATGGGCAGACAAATAAGAAATTACATAAATGACTAAGATGTGCTGCTTGCTATACAGGAAGCAAAATATAATACTAGATTTTTTAAATCATATTTTTAGCTTACCAAGATACTTAGGCTATGTTTCAAAAGAAGCATACAACCTGTAGAATGAAGTTTATTTGTCTTTGTAAATAAACAAATGCACATGTGTGTCTAGGAAAATTACAAGGTAAATACACTAAAGGTAAGTATTATCAAATGGGTAAACATGACTGATCTTTATTTCCTATCCTGTTCCTTTTCTATCTAAATATTCTGTCATATATATGTATTATTCAATGACAAGAAAGAAAGAGCATTCTTACTTTACAGTCTATGCTGTTTCATAAACTGTTTATTTTTAAAAAGAAAGGTATGGTTTCAGACGTTCAGACACTTTATTTAAACTTCTTCATCAAGCAAAAAATATTCATCACCCCAGAAGTAAAAAGTTATTGAAGAACCACAGTGAGTTGATCAGTATTCTTCAGAGAATGGATACTCAGGGTGACCGACACCACTGGAAGACAAAGAGATGGACTCATTTATGAAATCTGGCTTCATAATAATATAGCTAATATAACTGTATTCTTTTCATTCTTATATAATAACTGTTTTTCCTTATGTAAAAAGAATTAAAAATTAAACATGTTCACTGGTCGCTGAAAGAATAGTGGGCTGCAGGCTTTGTGCCCTCTGCGTTTCCTGGCTCCCTGGGCTCTGAGAGGAGGTACACCAGGCACAGGGATTAGGGGCACAAAGTAGTGAGTCTATTCACCACAGTGTCAACTGTGGGAGTTTTACTGATGGGCTCTCCTGGTCCCCAATCACATTTCTGTTGATCAAGGATGGATCCCTGGAGGAAACCTCTGGGCTGAGGTCTGCAGGAAGCACCTGGTTCACTCCTACACTGGAAATCAGGATTCTTTCTAGACTTAAGCTTTTAAAAAGCTTAGTTCCCCTGCTCACCTCTCTGCTACCAAAAAAAAAAAAAACAAAAACAAAAATGACTGTGTTTGTGAAACAGTCACTTACATAAGAAATTCATAGTATCTTATGTTTCTGTTGAGGCCATCGATTGCTTTCATGTCTTCTGGAGTCAGTTCAAAGTCAAACACCTGGAAGGAAGGAACAATCATGTTAACCTCTCCCCCAGGGACCCAGCATCCCCCTGGGGACTGGAGGACTTTCCAGCTGGATGGAGACAAGAGGGGACAAGGAAGCCGTGTCTGTCCTCAGCTTCCAGGAGAACAACCTGGGACCCTTGCTGAGTTTTCACCTCTCCTTCCCACACCTTCTCCTACTCTGTCCACCTCACTAACATTACTGTGTATCAATCCCTTATCTTTCTAAGTGAATCACTTGTGACAGGAAACAAACTAAATCTTCTTTTTCCAAACAAACTGCTGTGGACACTCCTGACTTGATACTTGAACCTGAGCTAACATTAGACTGATTTCCTCTCCCCAACATGCCCTAAGGGTGACAGCATTCAGCTGAAGCAGTGTGGGTGGAGGCTCCCTCTCGGAAGCCTATTCAGGTATCTGACTTCAAACTTGCTCCTTACCTATGAATAAATCTAACAAAATCTATATGTCAGTGCCTTAGTGGAGAAGATCTCTGTGTTGGGAAAATTCCCTGGAGAAGGAAATGGCAACCAACTTCAGTATTCTTGCCTGGAGAATCGCATGGACAAAGGGACCTGATGGACTACAGCCCATGGGGTTGAAAGGAGTCACACACAACTGAAGCGACTAACACTTTGGTGGAGAAAGTTATGAAAAGTGTTTAAAATGTTGAAGAACAGCAAATTATTAAAAATTAACATCACAGTCATAAAAAGAAAAGCTCAATTTTCTAAAGAAATGCATTTCTCCAGAGTGATCTAGTATTTCAGTGCAGCATGATCCAAGGAGTTAAACAAATGTTCTTTTGTGGAAATCAGTAAAGTGATACTAAAATTTAAATAAAAGAACCGTCAAGAGCAGTCAAGACATCTTTAAAGACGAATGCACCATTCTGAGAAAGAACACTTATTTTCCATTTTAAGAACACAGTACAAAGAACTGAATAAATAGAAGAGAAGGGCCAAGGCAGTCCTAAGATGGCAGAGGAATAGGATGGGGAGACCACTTTCTTCCCCACAATCATCAAAAGATCATCTGGATGCTGAGCAACTTCCACAAAACGACTTCTGAATACTGGCAGAGGACATCAGGCACCCTGAAAGGCAGCCCATTCTCTTCGCAGGGAGGTAAGACAAAATATAAAAGACAAAAAGAGAGACAAAAGAGTTAGGGATGGAGACCCATCCTGCAGAGGGAGTCATGAAGGAGAAGTTTCCAAACACCAGGAAACCCTCTCACCAGCATGTCTGTGGGGAATTTTGGAATCTCAGAAGGCAACATAACCAGGAGGAAAAAAAATAATCCACAGAATACATGCCTTAACNGAGACCCATCCTGCAGAGGGAGTCATGAAGGAGAAGTTTCCAAACATCAGGAAACCCTCTCACCAGCATGTCTGTGGGGAATTTTGGAATCTCAGAAGGCAACATAACCAGGAGGAAAAAAAATAATCCACAGAATACATGCCTTAACTGCAATTCCCAGCAAGGGAATTCCCACAGGGCCCAGATGCTCATGTCTGCCACCAGTGCGTGGGGGCTGAACAGGGAGGCGGGGCTTACATTCTTAGGATGAGGACTGGGCCTGAATGCTCTGAGGACAATCTGAGGGAGCTAGCCTGAGACAGCAGCCCAAACCGTGGGTTAGCCAGAGAGAAAAGCAAAAGAGAGAGAGAGAACTTTCCTGCAAAAAGCTCTAACCAGGAGTACAGCCTGGCCTACTCACAGAACAAAAGACTGAGAGAGTACCAGAGGAAAGCTAGCTGGCTGCGGACAGGCCCATCCCTGCCAGAGGCAGATCAGCTGGCAGGCAACAGCCAGAGCCAGAAAGTGAGGGGCAATCTCAGCCCAAGAGATGGCATCCTCCACCAAATGGTGAGCAGGCTTCCAGTTGCTAAGCAAGTCTTCCTGGGTTCCTGGAAGGTTGACATCTGCCAGGAGGGTTGCAGCCTGAGATCGGCTCCCCAGAGGAGACACAAGGCACACATGAGAAGGCACTTTCACTGCGTACCCTGGAAACTGAGCGTTTGGGACCAGGGAGGTGATTAAGATGCACAGCCCCCCTGGGACAGTGCACTCACCACACACCTGGTCACTTGAGCTCCTTAGACCTGGAAAGGGCATAAAACGCATGCGCGACCAAGTCTGTGCCTTTGTGAAGTACACAAGAACCTGAACGTGAGCAGCTTAGACCCAGGAAGTGCATGCAACCCCAGGCCCGCTTTGGACAGTTCCCCTGCAGAGCAACCTGGAGCCTGAGCAGTGTAGACTGGGAAAGCATGCACTGCCATGAGCTGGGGCAAACCCAGTGTAGCCCAGACACTGCGAGTACTCCCCATATATACCAGTGATATTCCGCAGCACAACTGAGCAAGCAAGCCTAAATAAGTGACCACTTTCACGCCCTTGTGTCAGGGCAGAAATTAGACACTGAAGAGACTTGCAAACAGAGGAAGCCAATAAACAAAGAAGAGGGAACTGCTCTGGAAGTGAGAGGTGCAACAGATTAAAACCCTGTAGTTAGCATTGACTAGCCATTGGAAGGTGCCTATAGACCTTGAGAAGAAGTATAAGTTGGAACAAGGAACTATCTGACACTGGACTGACCCCATACTGCCCTCAACAGCTCCAGAGAAATTCCTAGATATATTTTTACTATTATCATTATTTTTTTATTTTTAAGTTCGTTATTACTCCTTTAATTTTCATTTTTATAACCTACTATTACTTTGCAGAAAAAAGACCCTATTTTTAAAGCAAATTTCACATATATTTTTTAATAGTTTTTGTGATTGCTTTTGTTTTGTATTTTTAATATTGTATTTTTGAGAGTCTAACCTCTACTCTAGATTTTTAATCTTTGCTNAAAAGACCCTATTTTTAAAGCAAATTTCACATATATTTTTTAATAGTTTTTGTGATTGCTTTTGTTTTGTATTTTTAATATTGTATTTTTGAGAGTCTAACCTCTACTCTAGATTTTTAATCTTTGCTTTTGTACCTTAAGAATCTAGTCTTCAGTATCCATTTTCACTTAAGGGTGTGAATATTGAATAGTGAAGTCACTCAGTCGTGTCCAATTCTTTGTGACCTCGTGGACTGTATGTAGTCTACCAGGCTTCTCCATCCATGGGATTCTCCAGGCAAGAATACTGGTAAGGGTGTGATTACTGGCTTATTTGCTCTCCCTCTTTTTGACCCTTCCTTTTCTCTCCCAGGTCACCTCTATCTCCTCCCTCCCCCTTCTCTTCTCTGCTGAATTCTGTGAATCTCTCTGGGTGTTCCGGGCTATGGAGAACACTTAAGGAACTGATTACTGCCTAGATTGTTCTCTCCATTTTTGACTGCCCCTCTTCTCCTTTTTACCTCTATCTCTCTTCTCCCTCTTCTCTTCTCTTCTCTATGTAACTCCATGAACCTCTCTGGGTGTTCCAGACTGTGAAGAACACATAGGGAATTGATTACTGGCCAGATTGCTCTCTCCCCTTTTGATTTTCTTTCTTCTCCTTTTGATCACCTCTATCTTCCTCCTCCCTCCTCTCATCTACATGTAACTCTGAGAAGCTCTCTGGGTGTCCCTCACTGTGGAGAATCTTTTCATCATTAACCTAGATGTTTTATCATCTATGCTGTATGGATGGAGTAGTCTTGAGGCTACTATAAGAATAAGACTGAAAGCCAGAGGCAGGAGGCTTCAATCCAAAACTTGAGAACACCAGAGAACTCCTGGCTGCAGGGAACATTAATCGATAAGAGCTCATCCAAAAGCTTCCATACTTACACTGAAACCAAGCTCCACCCAAAAGTCAACAAGACATACAATGCTAATTCTCCAGCAATGCAGGAACATAGCCCTGAGCATTAAAATGCAGGCTGCCCAAAGTCACACCAAACACACAGACATTGCACTCAAAACTCACTACCAGACACTTCACTGCACTTCAGAGAGAAGAGATCCAGCTCCACCCACCAGAACACTGGTGCAAGCTTCCCTTCCTCCCCTTGTCAAGGAAACTTTGACAAGCCACTAATCCAAACCCAACCACAGGGAGCAACCTCCACAGTAAAGAGGAACCATAAACTTCCAGCATACAGAAAGGTCACCCCAAACAGAGCAATCTAAACAAAATAAAAAGGCATAGAAATATTCAGCAGGTAAAGGAATATGATAAATGCCCATCAAACCAAACAAAAGATGAAGAGATAGGAAGTGTACCTGAAAAAGAATTCAGAAGATGATTCAAAATCTTGAAAACAAAATAAAGTTGCAGATAAATAGACTAGAGACAAGGACTGAGAAGATGCAAGAAATGTTTAACAAGGAACTAGACAAAATAAAGAGTCAATCAATCAGGAATAATGCAATAACTGAGATCAAAAGCACACTGGAGGGAACCAACAGTAGAATACCTGAGGCAGAAGATAGGATAAGTGAGGTGGAAGATAGAATGGTGGAAATAAATGAAGCAGAGAGGAAAANTGCTCCTCTAATCCTAAACAGTCGGTTCACCCTAAAAATATGGTTCTTGAAACTCCGGTCTCCTTTCCGCTTTCTTCTTTGGAGATCTCATCCACTTCCACACTTTGAGCTGACACATCAGGACAAAGGGGCCATAGGAGCCCCCATTTTTTTCAATAGAGTTGTAAACGGCGCTGATGTAAGGAGAATTAAGAGCTTCTGATCCTTCTTCACGCTAGCACCCACCCAGATCTGAATAAACTCAGACGGAGACGGGAGGGCGTTCGCTCAGGTTAAAGCTCTCTTGGTCTAAAGGTGGGGCCGATCCTCCCAGCACCTGAGCTCTCCCGCGCCGGCGCAACACAGGACGCGGAGGCGGAACCCAGATGCGCGAGTCTCTGCTTCTGGCCGGGCGCGGAGAGCAAGGCGCGGTGCACCACGGGCGCGCCGCAAGGCCGGGCATGGAGGAGCGCGGGGAGTCCCAGCCGACTGCGGGCTGCGGCGATGTGCGCCCGGGCGACGATCGCGGCGGCGGCAGCGCCCACCCGTGGGCCCCCGAGGACGCCTGGATGGGCACGCACCCTAAGGTCAGCAGGCGCGAGAGGAGCAGGGCGCCCTGCCCAGGCCTGTACCCGAGGCGGGACCCCCGGGCCGTGCTCCCCCTTGGGCCCTTGACTCCCCTACCCAATGGGATCGCAGAGTTTCCCTGCGAACCCCACGGAGAGGGGATTCTTTTTGCCCTCGGCCGGCTGCAGGCAACATTGTGTTTGTTTGTTTCAATGAGTTAAACTATTGTTCTGACACCGCCCCCTTCCGCCTCGCCTCCCTCGGACCGTTCTTAACTGGAGGGACCATCGTTATCTATATTGGAGCCAGATTACAGCCACACCATTAACTTGAGTTTTGCTGTTTAGGGTCGTTCTTGGGGATGGTCTCATTTAATCCTCATAGTAACCAAGCGGAAGTTTGTGGGCCTTGAGTAAATTGTGGTAGTCTACTATGGTCAAGGTTTTAGACAGTCCTCGTTTGCCTCTGTTGGCAAATTGCTGCCTTTNAGATGAGATGGTTGGATGGCATCACCGACTCAATGGACATGAGTTTGAGCAAACTCCAGGAAACTGTGAAGGACAGGGAAGCCTGGCGTGTTACAGTCCATGGGGTGGCAAAGAGCTGGACACGACTGAGCAACTGAACAACAAGGACACAGACCGTGTCGGCCTCACCCTGAGCCACTCTGTCCTGAAAGCCAGCAGTCCTCAAGCACCTACCCCTTCAGAAGTGGAATCTACCCTTCAAGATTCCTGATGCTATTACCACCCATTGCTGCGGACTCTCTGCCTTCCTACTGCTTTCTCTGTCATGAAACTTTGGCTTACGACCTCCTCCTTCTTTCTGAAGTCCATCACCTCTCTACCATTTATGTCCCTACCTCTGGGTCTTCCATTCAGACTCCCTAAGGGAGCCACTAAATTGGTTCCCTTAGTCAACCTCCATGATGCAGTATCCCAATTAGGTGAAGTTCCCATGTGGGGTTACATCATAAAATACTGACCAGCCTAAACAGGCTGCCTTTGACTGAAGGGCTGATCGCTGATCCAATCAGCTTTCAGCCGTAATGATGGGGTCCCAAGATTCAAAGGAGAAGGCAATGGCAACCCACTCCAGTACTTTTGCCTGGAAAATCCCATGGTGAGAGGAGGCTGGTAGGCTGCAGTCCATGGGGTTGCTAGAGTCAGACATGACTGAGAGACTTCACTTTCACTTTTATGCATTGGAGAAGGAAATGGCAACCCACTCCAGTGTTCTTGCCTGGAGNTTTTGCCTGGAAAATCCCATGGTGAGAGGAGGCTGGTAGGCTGCAGTCCATGGGGTTGCTAGAGTCAGACATGACTGAGAGACTTCACTTTCACTTTTATGCATTGGAGAAGGAAATGGCAACCCACTCCAGTGTTCTTGCCTGGAGGACCCCAGGGACGGGGGAGCCTGGTGGGCTGCCATCTATGAGGTCGCACAAAGTCGGACACGACTGAAGCAATTTAGCAGCAGCAGCAGCAGCAGCAGCAGCATGATTCAAAACATGGCAACTTGCATCTTAAACCACTTGTGGTCTCTCTCCTCCTAAGGCATTTTTAGGTGCAGAAGACACTCAAAGTATCACCAAAGACCTAAAACAGATACTAAGGCTTGATTTTATGTTAGTCTCATGTTTGATGCTGTTTGATTATAACATCGCCATTTCTTTTTGTAAAAAAATATGTATACAAAGCTAACAATGTTGTGATAATCTCAAGTAAACAGCAAAGGGATTCAGTCATACATATCCTTGTATCCATTCTCCTCCCTGCTTAGGATTTCCCAGGTGGTGAATTACAGGAGAAGGCAATGGCACCCCACTCCAGCACTCTTGCCTGGAAAATCCCATGGATGGAAGAGCCTGGTGGGCCGCAGTCCATGGGGTCGCTGGGAGTTGGACACGACTGAGTGACTTCACTTTCACTTTTCANACCTCCCAGAGTAATGAAAATAAAAGCAAAAATAAACAAATGGGACCTAATTAAACTTAAAAGCTTTTGCACAACGAAGGAAACTATAAGTAAGGTGAAAAGACAGCTTTCAGAATGGGATAAAATAATAGCAAATGAAGCAACTGACAAAGAATTAATCTCAAAAATACAAAAGCAGCTCATGCAGCTCAATTCCAGATAAATAAACGATCCAGTCAAAACATGGGCCAAAGAATTAAACAGAAATTTCACCAAAGAAGACATACAGATGGGTAACAAACACATGAAAAGATGCTAAACATCATTCATTATCAGAAAAAAACGCAAATCAAAACTACAGTGAGGTACCATTGGTTCCTCATTGGTACTTCTATCTCATGCCAGTCAGAATGGCTGCTATCACAAGTCTACAAAGAATAAATGCTGGAGAGGGTGTGGAGAAAAGGGAACCCTCTTACACTATTGGTGGGAATACAAGCTAGTACAGCCACTCTAGAGAACAGTGTGGAGATTCCTTTAAAAACTGGAAATAGAACTGCCATACAAGCCAGCAATCCCACTGCTGGGCATATACACCGAGGAAACCAGAATTGAAACAAACACATGCACCCCTATGTTCACTGCAGCACTATTTACAATAGCTAGGACATGGAAGCAACCTAGATGTCCATCAACAAAAGAATGGATAAGAAAGCTGTGATACATATACATGAGGGAATATTACTCAGCTATTAAAAAGAATGTATTTGAGTCAATTCTAATGATATGGATAAAACTGGAGCCTATTATACAGAGTGAAGTAAATCAGAAAGAAAATCACCAATACACTATATTAACACATATATATGGAATTTAGAAAGATGGTAACAATGACCCTATATGTGAAACAGCAAAAGAGATACAGATATAAGAACAGACTTTTGGACTCTGTGAGAGAAGGCAAGGGTAGGATGATTTGAAAGAATAGCATTGTAATATATATATTATCATCTGTTAAATGGATTGCCAATCCAGGTTCAATGCGTGAGACAGGGTGCTCAGGGCTTGTGCACTAGGATGACCCTGAGGGATGAGATGGAGAGGGAGGTGGGAGGTGGGTTCAGGATGGGGGACACATGTACACCCATGGCTGATTCATGTCAATGTATGGCAAAAACCACTACAATATAGTAAAGTAATTAGCCTCCAATTAAAATTAACTAATTTTTTTAAAAGAGAAAAGAGTGAAAAATGTACTTATGGACACNCAGGATGGGGGACACATGTACACCCATGGCTGATTCATGTCAATGTATGGCAAAAACCACTACAATATAGTAAAGTAATTAGCCTCCAATTAAAATTAACTAATTTTTTTAAAAGAGAAAAGAGTGAAAAATGTACTTATGGACACATTATATGACAGACTTGAAAATGAAAATTGATGAAATATAGAGACACTTAGATTTCCATTTAAATAAACAAACATATAAGCAATCATTTATATCATGCCAGAAAATTCATTTCAGGTGCATTTCAGAGCCAAATTTGAATGGAAACAGGAAAACAATTATTCAGGGGACCATATCCCTGACCCTTGACATAGCCTGACCTGAAACTTGCATTGGACAGTAAAATTTGCCAGAAGTGGTGACTTAGTTCTGAGCTGAGACAGTGACGTGGATTATTTCCCACTCCCTGGCTTGAAATTACAGTGTTGTCCTGAAATGAAAACCAAGTTAGTTGACCAGATTCTAGCCAAATACATATGAAAAACTACATGGAGAAGCATGCAGGATCCTCTGAGAATAGTCATATCCACCTGCTAAAGCAGAACTGCTGAGCTGCTCCACACTGAACAGCAAATGCATGAGAGAGCCCAACCAAGAGGACAACAGTTGAGCTGACTGTAGGCAGGATCTCAAACCACAGAACCAAGAGACACATAACTGAACTCTGCATTCAATCTTAAAACTGGAGAGAGTTTTCAGTACAGTTATGTCTAAGGGTACAATAATCGTCTCTTACACAGAAAACTAAAGACAGACAACTTGCAAAATTGAACTTCACAAAGACAGAAACTCAAGAAGATTAAATATATGAAGGTGAAACCTTACGAATATTCAGGGAAATGCAAAATAAAACCACTAGGGTTTGGAAGTGAAAGATCACTGCCATAATTTTGTGCCCCCAAACTCACATGTGGATGGTGTTAGAAATGGAGCCTTTGAGGGGTAATTAGGTCATGATGGTGGAGCCTTCATGAATGAGATTTCAACAATATCATATTCATATAAGATATTGGGAGAGCTCTGTTGGCCCCTCCACATTGTAAAGATACACGGAGAAGCCTGTGACCTGGAGGAGGGCCTTCACCTGACCAAGAGTGCACTCTGACCTCAGACCTCCAGACTCAGAAATGTGACAAACAAATTTTCATTGTTTCCAAGATACATATTGTGGGGTGTTTACAGTCCAAACAGCTTAAAATAATCACATAATGCAATTTCATCCATCAGAAAGAAGGTAATAAGGCATCACCTGTACAAGGTGACAGGATAAATTGCAGACATAAGCACTGGAACTAAAATCTCCTTTTTTTTTTGTCCAACTTTATTTTCTTGTGCTCCAAAATCACTACAGATGGTGACTGCAGTCATGAAATTAAAATACCCTTGCTCCTTCTATGAAAAGCTATGACAAAACTGCAAAGCATATTATAAAGCAGAGATATTACTTTACCAACAAAGGTTCATATAGTCAAGCTATTGTTTTTCCAGTAGCCATGTATGGATGTGAAAAGTGGACTATAAAGAAAGCTGAGTGCCAAAGAACTGATGCTTTTGAACTGTGGTGTTGGAGAAGACTCTTGAGAGTCCCTTGGACTGCAAGGAGATCAAACCAGTCAATTGTAAAGGAAATCAGTCCTGAATATTCATTGGAAGGACTGATGCTGCAGGTGAAGCTCCAATACTTTGGCCACCTGATGCAAGGAGCTGACTCATTGGAAAAGACCCTGATACTGGGAAAGATGGAAGGCAGGAGGAAAGGAGGGTGACAGAGGATGAGATGGTTGGACGGCATCACCGACTTAATCGACATGAGTTTCAGCAAGCTCCAGGAGATGGTAATGGACAGGGAAGCCTGGTGTGCTGAAATCCATAGGCCATAAAGGGTCAGACATGACTGGGCGACTTAATTGAACAGAACTGAACCCTCTCCAGGGAGGCCACCTCTCCTGCTGCCACAGCAGGAAGAGAAAACCATTAGGAATACACACAAGACACTCATGCACAAGGAAGAACAGGTAGTCCATCTTGTCTCAAGGAAAGTCTTGAGATACAAAGAATGACCCTCATGAAGGATACTCCATAAGAGCCCTGTGCTGAGAGCCCCACTCATCACCTGTATGTTCTCTTTGATCCGCTTCTTGTTGTAACTCTTGGCCAGAACCACAACNCAAGGAAAGTCTTGAGATACAAAGAATGACCCTCATGAAGGATACTCCATAAGAGCCCTGTGCTGAGAGCCCCACTCATCACCTGTATGTTCTCTTTGATCCGCTTCTTGTTGTAACTCTTGGCCAGAACCACAACCCCACGTTGTATCTGGTAACGAAGGGCAACCAGAGCTGGGGTTTGCTTGTGCTTTTTGGCAATGGCACAAAGAACCGAGTCCTCTAAGAGAACAGGGAGGTTCAAGTTCACCCTAGAAGAAAATTCAGACATCCACAGGAGCTGAGACTAAGTATGCAGTTTGCAAGTAGTTTTCCTAAACAGATTAAGTAGGTCCACTCTATACCAGTGCTTCTCAAAGTGTACCAGCATCATCAGTATCATCTGTGATCTTGTCAGATATAAAAATTCCATGGCTAGCTGAAGATATACTACATCAGAATTTCAACTGTGTCACATCCCATTCTGTGTTTACAAAGCTATTCAGATTATTTGAATGCATTATTGACTTGAGAACAGGATTGCTAAAGTAGTGGGTTTAAAAAAAAATGCTCAGAGGTTGTTTTGCATCTATAATCAAGGGCATGAACAGAGAACACAAGGAAAAAAACAGGGATTTTTTTTAAAATTTCACTTTCCTAAGTGAATATTCCTAAGTGATAAATATTGAGTACTCTCAAAATCAGAGAAATCTATTCTGTCATTACTCTTCTTTAGATATATACCAAAATGGTTCAAGTTTACTTTTTTCTATCATAATAGACCTGAGAATCGCATATTATTATGTCAATTTTAGAGATAAGGTAAGTGAGGCTTGGAATTTCTATTTTTAGAAATGTTTTATTAGTTAATATCTATATAAATCATGACATAAGCTTGTGTTTCTGGTTTCAACTGGGGGATTATATATAGATTTTAATGCAGATATCTGTTAATGATGAGTCTACAAGCTAATACAATGTAGAAAAATGGCTGGGTGATAGGAAGATAGAAGAAAATATTCCATCTATCCCCTCACTCCCCTTTGCTTATGAGAGTTATCTGAGTACTGTATTTTAAAATATCTCATCAAAAATTGAATTTTAAGGAAATTCCCAGTTGTCTTCAGTAGTATTCAATACCATTCTTTTACTCGTTGGGATCCCAGAGCACCATAGGCTACAAGGACAATATCATGTGACTTGCAGAAATCCAACAGTTTGCTCTGGTTGAGATAAGGGTGACATTCCACCTGTAGAATGTCAACAGAAAAGAGTGTTAGATTATTTGAAAAGGTAATATTAATATGACAGAGGCAGATTAAAATGTTTAAGTGCCTAAAGGTTGCAACATTAAATGTAAATGGAAATATCAACATCTAGAGAACAATAGAGAAAAGTGTGTTTATACAGTTAATTTTATGACAGACCACAGACGGGAGACCCAGTTCAAGTTGAGTAATAAAAAGGTATACTCTATATTTGAGTAGATATTCCCAGGTAAATGTTTTATCTTCTGTTAACATCACCTTGAACTTTTAACTTCACCCTCTAACCTGGATGACTTTCATCATCTCCAGCACATTTTTCTCTTCTGTGCTCCCTGTTGAGACTCATAAATGTTGAGACACCAAGACTAAGGATTCAGTCATCAGAACCCCACACAAACCCTTACCACCCATTTCAGCTGATTGTTTACTTTATTAATTTACTTCCCATTCAATGTTTTCATGGGTTCCTTCGTACACAAAGTTCATTCCAGGGCACTTTTCCATCCAATCTTGTCATCCTTTAATCCCAGGAAAACACATCCTACCTCTAGGTTCTACCCACAATTTAGCTGGATGCCCTCTCTAACTTTTCCATCCAGACTACATCAGATAGAGATACCATCTGGGGTTCTATTCACACTATCTAGTGACTCGACTCTCTACAATTCTCTGTCCCACAAAAGTTGGATGAACAGGAGGGGAGCACAGAGAGACATCTGGCTCCGGGGCAAGAAGGAGGTTCTGAAGAGCAGGAGGGAGAGGAGCCGAGCTGCTCACCTGGTTGCAGACGGGCTTGTACTTGAGCCCTGGCTTGTTCAGGATCTTCTCCAGCTGCTTGTGGTTGAAGTTGGAGACCCCGATGGACTTGGTCAGCCCTGCGTCCTTACACTTCTCCAGGGCCTGGGAGGGAGGGGTGGTGAACAGTCATTTGAAATGAGTGATACATCAAGAATAAATGCTGAAAAAAAATCTGTAAAAAGTGTCTCATGTCAAGAATTTACATTGATTTTAAGAATGGAAAAAGGAAAAGAAGGTCATGATATAAGAAGAACAATTACCAACTCCTCCTTAGAAAACCCTGGAGAAGACATATCACAAGGAAGGAAAGAGATGCCTGTCTACACTGTCCCATATTCCCCTCCTCCGTTCTTTTCTATGAACATTTCAGCGATGGTTTCCTCGCCACAAACTCAACATCCCAGCCCTTAGATTCATTAACTGCTGAGTCTGATGGTCCACAGCCCATTCTCACAGGTAGAAGAAATGAAGGAGTTTCCCCCTCTCCTGGATCCTCCTCTGGTTCTCTCCTCTCTGGACTCACCTCCCATGTGTGACAGAGATCCACCAAATCATCTATCAGTTTTCCATTTTCATCTTTTGGATGAAATTCCTCCCCTGGCTAGAACAGAGGCAGATATATTAGAGAAATGGCAAAATAATTTCTCCACATTTAGCCAGGCTGCCAGGCACTAGGAATTAAACCTCCACAAGGTAGGTTTATAACTTTATACATACTAATATTTGCAAAGTGATTTGTGTATGAAGTCGTAAGCAAAGTCTTTTGAGGGAGACTTATTCTAATCTCTTACACTTATTATATGTTGCAAAAAATATAATTTTTATATGTCCTAAAAGGGACTTCTGGTGATTTCTGTTAATTTTTTCTGTTCCCTGTACTTGGTTCTTTTGAAATATCTCTGATCTGAGAATGGCAGTAAGTTACATGCCATAATTTCCAGAATAAAAATTGTAAATTAGACCTGGGCTAGATAATCAAATTTCCTTTACCCTTCTAGCATTAGATGCCCTAGGACAGGCATGTGAACCAGCAAGGCTCTCATTAGGTTGATATGGGATGTGAACGATCCAGACGTGCTCTCAATGTTTATGACCCTGAGCTTTGAAATGCCCCCAAGGTCATATTTCCCACCAATAGAAAATGTTCATTAAAAATAAAGTAATTCTCTTATAAGGGATAGAAAAAAGAGACATTTCTGAGGAGTCCTGCAAATCCTCAAAACTCTCTGTGTCTGGGACTTGCCACCTACATACTCCACTAAGTTTGCATTAGATGGCTTGAGTTGATTTCTATAACTAGAAATCAAGATTTCTAAGTAAACCATTCTTAATGACTAAATGAAGTCTACAAAGCTTATCATAAAGTTAAGCAAGACTGTAGACAATATCTCCCAACTCCTTATAAAGGTACAAAGTTTAGATGCACCCAGAGGGAGCAACATCAAATCAGCTAACCTTGAAAGGGTGAAACACAAGATAAACTCATCATGTTCAATATGAGGCAGTCCCAGGTTCACCACAGCTGCACCAAACTCTTGGTCCATGAAATCCCCAGACACTCAGGAGTCATAATCAAGACTGTGTGCAGAACTTGCCTATATCTACTTCCTCAAGTTTTTCTGGCAGAGAGTCTCAGATTGTTAACTCATTTGTCTGGGGGGCATATAACAGATTCAAAGAAGCTCAGTAAAAGGATGATTACAAATGATTATTTGGGGG
This sequence comes from Neotragus pygmaeus, assembly GCA_006410875.1. NCBI lineage: Eukaryota > Metazoa > Chordata > Mammalia > Artiodactyla > Bovidae > Neotragus > Neotragus pygmaeus. The sequence continues at coordinate 31,863 of SJYV01024856.1, read as the reverse complement.
ATTCTACTCTGGTGCAATCATCCCTTCAATCTACTAAGAAAAATCTTAATTCAACCATCCATGCAAATTGACGCACATTCTAACCCAAGATTTAAAATTGATGTGATCACACATATATCCAACCTTCATAGCCAGTGGAAAATGAATAATATAGAGATCGACATAGTCCAATTGAAGATTTTTCAGTGACTTTTCCAAGGCTGGTCTGACCAACTCTGGTCGAAGGAAAGTGCACCAAAGCTGAAAATATTAAAGAATAGAAATTTTATTAATAATAATTTAGGAAATTTTCTTTTGGTCTTACTGCATGGCTTGTGGGATATTACTTCCCTGACCTATGATGGAATGGGGGCCCATGATAGTAACGTGCCAAGTCTTAAACACTGAACACCAGGGATTTCTAATACCTAAAGAATATACCAAGGAGCATAGTTCACCAATCAATTCTTCACCAAACATGATCCTATTATATAATAGGGAGCTGGGCACACTCACTAGTACACATGTTCAACATACAACTTGCAGCACCTTTGAAGTATAGAATATGTCTTCTCTCTTCACAGTGCCATCTGAAATCTTGCTTTGAATGGCCTGGCCAACCTGTTCTTCATTTTGGTACACATAAGCGCAGTCAATATGGCGGAACCCAACCTCTATAGCAAATTTGGTGACTTCCAGAGCTTCACTCTTAGCGACCTACGTAAGCAACAAAGGTAGAAGTTGAATACCCACATGATTAAGAGATTGCTAGTGCAACCTTTGATCTTCCAAAGAATCAACTTTTCTTCATATCTTTGATTAGTTCTCTATGTCTGGTACTGAACGCATGACATTCCTGGACAGATTTTAATACACACACGGTAATCCTTACATCCCAAATGATCTATGGTCTATCACAGTCATCGGAGGACCCCAAGACCACCTCCAGGTTAAGTGGATCCAAAGGACTTGGCATTAAGTTGTAGTCATGAATATGATTTATACTATAAGATTCTTGAAGCAAAATCAAAAAGGCATAAGGTATATGGTAAAGACATTAAACAACAGGAGATAGTGAGAGACAGGGAGCCTGGCTTGTTGCAATCCATAGTGAGAGGGTAAGATGCAGGAAGACCAGGGGTCTGCAAATGGAGGAAATAGCCCGCAAGTGTCAGACATTTTTATCTCCCTTAAGCAGCAGGAGGAAACAAACTAGCAATATTTTTTCCTTCTCTATACAAATTTAAAAGAAAGTTTCTCTTAAAATACTGTGTTGCCATAATGACACCTGATTTCACCTGAAGTTAACTATTCTCAAACCTAGAGATAACCAATGCCTTTTTCTTATGGAAATGTTTGCCTTAAGCTATGCTAATGTACTATGCATTTACCCCAAACTCTGTCTTCAAGTTGGTTCCGCCTCTTGGCTCAGAATCCACTTGACAAACCAGTATGTTATACTCAGAGATTGTTCACTTAATGTATGTAAATGAAACTATTTGTATGGTGATCTGCCCTTCTTCAAGATTCAAGTTAATAATTTTATGGCCCATGATGAACCATTTGGTGCCAAGATTATCCCAAAATGCGTTTTATGGGTGAGGGGCCTGGTGCCATTCTGAGTTTTAAGACATTCCTTTCTTTCATTAACAGACTGCTAGTGACTATATAACATCCAGCTGAAGACTAGCAAGGGGATACTCTTTCTGCCCCCTTCAGATGATGCCTATGTCAGAAGCTTTCTCTATCTCCTTTATACTTTAATAAAACTTTATTACACAAAATCTCTGAGTGATCAAGCCTCGTCTCTGGCCCCGGACTGAATTCTTCTCCTCTGGGGGCCAAGAATCTCAGTGTCTTTGCGTGATTCAACAACAACCTTTCAATAGGATCACAAAGAGTCAGACATGAATTAATGACTGAAAAACAACAATAACAAAAAGCATCAAGAAGCAAAGTGAAAGCTTCTAAGACCACTGTCTACCAGTGAAGCTACTTGGAATACACCAAATATAAACTGTATCTATTCAAGGTGTAAAAAGTGATGTTCTCATATAAGGATCCATTGTCGATGATCACCAAAATCAAACTATTTAGCAGATACCTCATTTCACTTACTTTACTTGAGGGGTTTTGTAAAACTTCAGATCTAATCTCTACAAAATCTCAGGGTATCACCCATTATTTGTAACTATAGTCACGGTGCTGTGCATCAGGTCACCAACTTATTCTTCATATCACTGAAGGTCTAGACTGTTGACAAACATCTTTCCAATTTTCACAGGTTTATCTCCAGCTTCTGGTCTTCATTTCTCTACTTTCTGTTTCTATAAGTTCCACTATTTTAGATTCCACCTACAAAGAGACTTCCTTGGTGGTTCAGACAGTAAAGCATCTGCCTAAAATGAGGGAGACCAAGGTTTGATCCCTGGGTCACGAAGATCTCCTGGAGAAGGAAATGGCAACCCACTCCAGTGTTCTTGCCTGGAAAATCCCACAGACAGAGGAGCCTGGTAGGCTACAATCCACTGGGTTGCAAAGAGTCGGATATGACTGAGCGACTTCACTTTCACTTTTCACAAAGACATCATATAGTTTATTTGTGTTTTTATTTCTGGCTTACTTCACCTAGCTAAACTTCTCCCAGTTCACCTGTGTAATTTCAAATGGCAGTGTTAACTTTGTTTTAAATACTGAATAATATTCTATTTCTTTTTCATGTGTCAGAATCTTTTCTATTTCAAGGAGGTAGATAATTAGGGTAACTGCTCTCTGTTGGGTTCAGTCCTGGTCTTTCTTAAACACTTGGGCATTAAGGGATGTACTAGGAATGGACCAGTGAACTTTAGTACTAGCCTGGACACTTTACTCCCTGTACCCTACTTTGCGAAGTCCTGTATTCTCTTTCCAAAATGCCTCTGAATATTTCCTTCTGTTCTCCAAGTGATAAAAGTGAGACCCAAAGTTTCAGGATCAGAACTTGTCACAACTGCATTCTCTAAAGACAAGATGGACAGCAAACTTTCTGGCTTCAGGTCTAGAGATTTGTCTGCTTTTCTATCCAAGCACTGAAAACTACACTTTAATAAAAAGGCATTACAACACCCAAGGATATATTACACAACATGGCCTGTAAGATGGTAGCTTAACCCCTCAAGTGACACCATATTTTCCATTAGAAGAAGTTTCCAAGGAGCAACTGAAGTACAAGGCAAAACACAACTGGAGTGTCTTGCCTGGCACCTATGAGGCACCCCATGGTAGAGAAGCAGTTCTATCCCATTAGTTCCTATTCACCTCATCCTTAGGAACTTCCACCTCAAATACTTCTCTGGGTCACATCATTTTTGAAGGATTTAACAGTTCTGGAACTAATGAAATACACAGAGAAACCAGCCATTGCAATCGCCCTCAAAGCAAAGCAATTTACAGTCAGTGAACTTGACAGGCAAGCCTCACCTTTTGTGCCAAACTGGGAAAGAGACAGAAACTGGAAGGGAACCCAGAGTAATCTGCAGGTGAGCACAGCTTCAGATCCTGATGCAGAGTGAAGACTGGATACTCTCTCCCTTTTCACAGGACATGGTTCTAGCATGGTTAGTGGCTAGAGGAGCTAGCCAGGAGCTCAGTGCTTGACAACTCTAGTCCCTTTCACTCATGTTACATCCACTACTATTTATATCTCAACTCCAAACCACCTCTGTTACCTCTTTAGCTTCAGCGGTGCCAAATCCTAGGACAGGAATGAAGCGGCCGTCATTAAGCTTCACTCTCTGGCCTTTGGGATCCATTGCCTGTTTTACCTCTGAATAAGTAGACTGATCTTTTCTTCTGCCTTCACAGGTTACAAATAACAGGAAGTTAATGCCCCAGCTGACTGTCTAATGTTAGCAGATACATTGGAGGAGGAGAGGATTAAACCAGCGCCCACAGGGTAAGAAGAGAAATTAAGCCAATTACATTGGTAGTTTTTTTTTAATCAGAATAATTTCAGTTATGTAATGATGAAATGTGCCAACAATTATTGACCAAATGTTACACAGAAACCTCCACATACCAGTCATTTCACTTTTCTAATTATGAAGCCTACTTCTGATCAAACATCAGTTGAAACAACTACTTCATAGTATAGGAAGGCACACTTATCACACAATTAAGAAGTGGTGATTATTAAGCATTTTCCAAAATGTAATCCCTTAATAGAGAATCAAAATGTGAAATAAACCAAATTTGCCTTTTAAATTTTCCAGCAGTAAAATTATTTTGCTTTACACACCTATGGTGGTAGAGGTATAGTCAGTAAGTCATGTCTGACTCTTTTACAGCCCCATGGACTATACCCTGCCAGGCTCCACAGTTCATGGAATTTCCCAGCTAGAATACTGGAGTGGGTTGCCATTTCCTACACAACAATATCTTCCTGACCCAAGGATCAAACCCAAATTTCTTGTGTCACTATTTAGCAGGTGAATTCTTACCACTGGGCCACCTGATAAGCCTTTACAGACCTGACCAGGGTGAAATTCTGAAAAGGATACCAAAACCAGACATTTTGGCAAAGTGTTTATTGACGTCAATTATTAACAATTTGTGGATACCATGTGCAGGTTCAAACAGACTCTTGAGTGGTTATACCTTGAACTAAGTTACATAACTTTTTACAGTACTCTTATTATGTAACCAATACATATTTTACACAGTTTGTCATCGTGCTGAACATTATTCATAAAAGAAAAACCGATAAACAACTGAAATTGTAACAAATTTAGGAAGAGTAAAGGAAACCATGATGCACTGGTACAAGCAGATGTTGTGAAGTAAAACTCAATTTAAAACATAGAGTGGTGTCAACAAAATAGTGAGCTAGGAGTGAAGTCTCCCTCAAAAAGGGAAGTATGGAAAAAGAAAGCAGCTGAAAAATGTCATCGGATTTCTGGGAACCAGTCAAAAAAACATCTACAGTGACAAAGTGAACGCGAAACTAGGGAAGATCCAAAAGACTGGAAGGACATTTCCGTATGTTTTTATTTACACTCTTCTCTCCCCTGACTTGAACAGAGCCATCTTGATCTGTAAAGGTCAGTGGCTCAGCACGCTGCTGCCTCCCTCAAAGCAGACTTATTGCAGAAATCCTTATATGCGATATTCTCCACTACTTGGAGCTTGCCAGGAAAATGGTGTCCATTTCACTTAAGTCTGAGCTTGAATTGAAGAGCAGTTGGAGTGGCTCTTTACACCTGCAGGGGGAATAGATATGTATGGGACCAGGGCCAGGGACTAAGGGTAGGGACACACACAGACCATGAAAATCCATGATAGAATTGGGGTGTGGATTTGGGGGATAATAAGGCATTCAAAAACAATCATAAATTTCCCAGAATCAGAAAGCCACTCATTGGCCAGGTAAGTTGTTGACTCAGAAATGACTTGAATTTCCCTTAGATTCCTGTTGGGCTGATCCCAGAACAGGGACATGCCACGTCAGCTAGCAAAGGACAAACTGGATGTGGTACAAATCTGCAAACAGTGGGTGTGCTCTACTTGTCCAAGTACCCAGTTATGAACACACAGAAAGAGAGAGAGAAAAGGCATACAATAAAGAAAGGTGAAACAACAGATCTAAAAAAAGAGACAGAGAGGAAAAAAAGGAGAAAAACATGAGCCATGAAACTATTTTTGTTACTATTTAGTTGCTAAGTCAAGACCCCTCTATTGTGACCCCCATGAACCCCACAGGTTTCTCTTTCCATGGGACTCTCCAGGCAAGAATACTGGCGTGGGCTGCCATTTCCTTTTCCAGCGGATCCTCCTGGATCAGGGATGCAACTTCTGTCTCCTTCACTGTCAGGCAGGTTCTTTACCACTGCCCTGCCTGGGAAGCCTGGTCCATGAAAGGAAGAAAAGAAATCGGCACCGACTCTTCCTGAACAATCACAGGAGCCACCCTTGGAGCACAGTGAGTGTCACACGCTGTCCTGGGGAGGAGCTCCAGGTGGGCAAGAGGACGCTGAGCTCAGCTCCCCCAGAGGCACATTAGGGGGTCCCATCTCTTGAAAACACACGGCACAAGCAGGAAGTTCCTCCACACCAAGGCTGTAAAGAACCATCCCCATGGGGCTGGGTGGGAAGAGAAGAGGAGCCAGCAGATCAGGACTGAGCCCACGGAGGGCCCCAGATGAGAAGGGGACAGGGGCTCGGAGGTCCCCCCTGGAGAGACCTGTGCACACCACCCACTGGGCACTGTAGCCCTGGGATGACCCCGGGAGGTTGCAGCCCCGCAGCTACTGTGAACCCAGCTGGACCCACAGGCGGCCTGGGAACCTGACTCCTCTCCTGAGACATGCATCCGCTTATGCTCCTGGAACAGGCTGAGGAGGCGGCTGGACATTGTCCAGGACTTGGCCAGTTTACTGGGCAGCCCGTGTGCCCCCCAGCCCACAGACACCCCTTCAGTGCCTCTCGATCCAGTTTACTACCTCCAGGGCGAGGGCCGCCCATGCTGGGCAGAGTGGGCAGTGTAGGGTACAGAGCCAGCTCAGACAGGCAGGACATCTGGATGGGCCAGTGTGGCCATCGGCTATCAGACAGTAGCCCGAGGAGCAGTGTTCTGGAAGTATCCTTCTCCATTTCCCTCACAGAAAGTCCTTTAAAAGCCTATGTGACAAGGACCCCCTGCCCCACCGGCTCTCTGACTTGTCTTCAGCTCCTGTCTCCCCACCTCACTAAACTCCACCCACATCAGCCAACTTGCTGGCCCTTAAATGTTCCATGAACACTCTTCCTTCCTGGAATAAGCGTTTTCTGTTCCAGAGAAATGCAGGAATCACTGTCTCTATCTTCAAGGCTGTTTTGTAGAAATGAAAAGTTCTGTGGGATGAAGGATAGTTGGTTTCTCTGCTGAATAGATATACAGAAATGCAAGACGTTATGCAGAACTATCTCAACAGACACATACCCATTTCTAACAACTAAATTCTCCTGATACCATTCACAGTCTCATTCTTCACGAGACTAGAGACTCAAGAATTTATTTCACTTATTGACATTTGTTGATGAAACAATGCCTTTCTAAAGAATGTTCAATAAAGTTTTGCTAAATGACCAATGAACGAACTCAAAATATGTAATGATTCATCAAAATGCTAAGCATGGGCAAACAATTAAGAAATTATATAAATGAGCAAAATGTGCTGCTTTACAGGAAGTAAAATAGAACACCCGATTTTTTTAAATCATTCTTTTAGCTTACCAAGATACTTATGTTAAGTTTCAAAAGAAGTATACAATCTGTCGATTGAAGTTTATTTGTCTTTGTAAGTAAACAAATGCACATATTTGTGTAGGAAAATCACAAGGTAAATATACCAAAGGTAAGTGTTTTTTAATGGGTAAACACAACTGATCTTTATTTTCTATCTGATCCCTTCTATTTTCCAAATTTTCTACAATTTGGAGGTATTACTTTAATGATCAGAAACAAGAGTCTTACTTGAAGTCTTTATTGTTTCATAAACTTTTTATTTTTTAAGAAGGAAAGGCAAGCTTTCGAAAGTTCAGACACTTCATTTAAGTACCTCCACCAAGTACAAAAGTGATGCAAGAAAATCTTGAAGAATCTCAGTGAGAGTTGAGAGTCAATATTCTTCAGAGAATGGATACTCAGGGTGACCAACACCACTGAAAGAGAAGGAGGAGGATTCATTTATTAAATCAGTCATGTTGTCATAGAGCATTACTCTATGATGTGGTCAGGATGGGCTAAAACTCTAAATCTACAAACACGTCCCTCCTTCTCCCCCGACAAGCACACATGCTGTGTCTGCTCCATGTGCACACAGCACCTGCACATCCAGTCCCAACATCCACATGTGATATTCACTCCACAGTGACAGGTATTTTGACTTGTTACAGTTGATATGAGACCACAAGACCTGGCAGGAACTGTAGCAATCATTTCAGACACAGGTGAAACTTCTGCCCCTAGATGATGAAAAGGTGCCCAGTGAAAAAATTAGCTGCCCTTTTTCATACACCCATGGATAAGCAAGTAAACACTCCATAAATGCAGAGTGCCTGCATTAAGGAACTTGTCATCTATTGAAGAGCTACCACAAGCACTTGAATAATCACACAGCTCAAAGAGGGAATATTCTTCTCTTAATTTATAATATATTAAAACACTTGTTACTCAGAAATTAGTATTACTGCTGTTTTCCTTTTTTTCCCATCTTTTTACTTTTCTTTCTGAATTTGTCCTTTTCAATTAATTAAAAAGTGCACTCTGAGCGATTCCAAGTGCCAGGAGCTGTGCTGTTGACCCAAGCCCACAAAGATGAGTAAGTCTAGGCATTCACAGCCTAATGAAGAAGAACATAGAATTATACTTAAAAGCTCCTAAGTACAGAAAAATAAACTTCCACATTTTTTCTTTCATCATGGCTTTTCTCAGAAGCATGATACAGCTTACAAGCAATAGGGAGAGTTTTGAGATCCTTCATTGGAAACAAAAGCTTCATTTCACCAATAATTTGTATTCATTTCTTTCTAAACTCCCTTCCAGCTTCTCCCTGTTTGATCAGTCATCTGTCTCTTCAGTATTGACATCTGCCTGCAGTAATTAGCCAGTTGGAATCCCATGTTAGTGACTAAGTCAAAGTACAGGAGGTAGGGACTCCACAGTGGATGGATCACTCATGAACAAATACAACACACGTGTGAGTCTTTACTCAAGAAAGCAGAAGACCCAGATGATCTTACCTGGGTGTATCCTGCTAAGGACACAGCAGTCACTCACTGGAGGGTCAGTTAAGCTCATGATCTGCTGGTAATTCAGCTTTGTAAGATAACAAGGGTGAGGATGTAGGAGTTGTAACAGGGAAAAAAGGCCAATGAGGAAACCAATTTGAAAGAAATGGATGATGTGTTGGAGAAAAAAATGACCATTAGAGAGAAAATCCACCAGACACTTAGGGGACAGGGTGGAAGCAGGCCCCCTGTGACTTCACAGCACAGATGCACATTGGATTTCATGGGACCATCCTTCATAAAAAATATCAACAATAAATTTTGTAATTTTGTTAGGCATAATACGAATGCCTTCTTCCCAGGTGGCTCAGTGGTTAAGGATCCACCTGCCAAGCAGGAGACCTGGGTTCAATCCCTAGGGTAGCAAGATCCATTGGAGAAGGAAATGAAAATCCACTCCAGTATTATTGCCTGGGAAATCCCAAGTACAGAGGAGCCTGTTGGGCTATAGCGCATGGGATGGTAGAGAGTCATACAAGACTTAGAGATTAAACAAAAACAACAAAACGAGAATGTAATGCATGATGTATTCATTATTATATAGTTATTATTAATATAATTATTTTCCCCTGATGTAAAAAGAATTAAAGATGAAACATTTTCACAAGTCCTTGAATGAACACTGGGCTGCAGACTCGGTGCCCTCTGTTTCCTGAGTCTCTCAGCCCTGAGAGGAGGTACACCAGGCACAGGGATCAAGGGCACAAAGTAGTGAATTCACTATGATGTGAACTCGGGATTTTATTGATGCACTATTCTGGGCTCCAATCACATTTTGGTTGGTCTGAGATGAAGTCCTAGAGGAAACCTCTGGTGTGAGGTCTGCAGGAAGCCCCTGGTTTATTCCTACGCTGGAAATCAGGATCGTCTTCCAAGAATTAAGCTTTAAAAACCTTAGTTCCCCTACCGAACTGCCTGCTACAGAAAATAACATATGTGTGAAACATCTGCAAATCACTTATGGTAGAAATTCATAGTATCTTCTATTTCTGTTGAGGCCATCAATTGTTTTCATGTCTTCTGGACTCAGTTCAAAGTCAAACACCTGGAAGAAAGGAAAGAACCATGTTTACTCCCCCAAGAACTGGCCTTCCCCTGGGGACTTGAGGAGTTTCTAGCTGGATGGAGATAAGAAGAGAGGACAGGGAAGCTGTGTCTGTCCTCAGCTTCCAGGTGAATAAGCCTAGGAACCTCTGCTGAGTTCTCACCTCTCCTTCCCACACCTTTTCCTTCACTGTCCACCTCACAAACATTACAGTGCATCAGTCCCTTATCTAAGTGAATCACTTGAAAAAACAAACAAATTAAAATCTTTTACCAAGCACGGTCGTTGGACACTCCTGACNTTGAAGTCTTTATTGTTTCATAAACTTTTTATTTTTTAAGAAGGAAAGGCAAGCTTTCGAAAGTTCAGACACTTCATTTAAGTACCTCCACCAAGTACAAAAGTGATGCAAGAAAATCTTGAAGAATCTCAGTGAGAGTTGAGAGTCAATATTCTTCAGAGAATGGATACTCAGGGTGACCAACACCACTGAAAGAGAAGGAGGAGGATTCATTTATTAAATCAGTCATGTTGTCATAGAGCATTACTCTATGATGTGGTCAGGATGGGCTAAAACTCTAAATCTACAAACACGTCCCTCCTTCTCCCCCGACAAGCACACATGCTGTGTCTGCTCCATGTGCACACAGCACCTGCACATCCAGTCCCAACATCCACATGTGATATTCACTCCACAGTGACAGGTATTTTGACTTGTTACAGTTGATATGAGACCACAAGACCTGGCAGGAACTGTAGCAATCATTTCAGACACAGGTGAAACTTCTGCCCCTAGATGATGAAAAGGTGCCCAGTGAAAAAATTAGCTGCCCTTTTTCATACACCCATGGATAAGCAAGTAAACACTCCATAAATGCAGAGTGCCTGCATTAAGGAACTTGTCATCTATTGAAGAGCTACCACAAGCACTTGAATAATCACACAGCTCAAAGAGGGAATATTCTTCTCTTAATTTATAATATATTAAAACACTTGTTACTCAGAAATTAGTATTACTGCTGTTTTCCTTTTTTTCCCATCTTTTTACTTTTCTTTCTGAATTTGTCCTTTTCAATTAATTAAAAAGTGCACTCTGAGCGATTCCAAGTGCCAGGAGCTGTGCTGTTGACCCAAGCCCACAAAGATGAGTAAGTCTAGGCATTCACAGCCTAATGAAGAAGAACATAGAATTATACTTAAAAGCTCCTAAGTACAGAAAAATAAACTTCCACATTTTTTCTTTCATCATGGCTTTTCTCAGAAGCATGATACAGCTTACAAGCAATAGGGAGAGTTTTGAGATCCTTCATTGGAAACAAAAGCTTCATTTCACCAATAATTTGTATTCATTTCTTTCTAAACTCCCTTCCAGCTTCTCCCTGTTTGATCAGTCATCTGTCTCTTCAGTATTGACATCCGCCTGCAGTAATTAGCCAGTTGGAATCCCATGTTAGTGACTAAGTCAAAGTACAGGAGGTAGGGACTCCACAGTGGATGGATCACTCATGAACAAATACAACACACGTGTGAGTCTTTACTCAAGAAAGCAGAAGACCCAGATGATCTTACCTGGGTGTATCCTGCTAAGGACACAGCAGTCACTCACTGGAGGGTCAGTTAAGCTCATGATCTGCTGGTAATTCAGCTTTGTAAGATAACAAGGGTGAGGATGTAGGAGTTGTAACAGGGAAAAAAGGCCAATGAGGAAACCAATTTGAAAGAAATGGATGATGTGTTGGAGAAAAAAATGACCATTAGAGAGAAAATCCACCAGACACTTAGGGGACAGGGTGGAAGCAGGCCCCCTGTGACTTCACAGCACAGATGCACATTGGATTTCATGGGACCATCCTTCATAAAAAATATCAACAATAAATTTTGTAATTTTGTTAGGCATAATACGAATGCCTTCTTCCCAGGTGGCTCAGTGGTTAAGGATCCACCTGCCAAGCAGGAGACCTGGGTTCAATCCCTAGGGTAGCAAGATCCATTGGAGAAGGAAATGAAAATCCACTCCAGTATTATTGCCTGGGAAATCCCAAGTACAGAAGAGCCTGTTGGGCTATAGCGCATGGGATGGTAGAGAGTCATACAAGACTTAGAGATTAAACAAAAACAACAAAACGAGAATGTAATGCATGATGTATTCATTATTATATAGTTATTATTAATATAATTATTTTCCCCTGATGTAAAAAGAATTAAAGATGAAACATTTTCACAAGTCCTTGAATGAACACTGGGCTGCAGACTCGGTGCCCTCTGTTTCCTGAGTCTCTCAGCCCTGAGAGGAGGTACACCAGGCACAGGGATCAAGGGCACAAAGTAGTGAATTCACTATGATGTGAACTCGGGATTTTATTGATGCACTATTCTGGGCTCCAATCACATTTTGGTTGGTCTGAGATGAAGTCCTAGAGGAAACCTCTGGTGTGAGGTCTGCAGGAAGCCCCTGGTTTATTCCTACGCTGGAAATCAGGATCGTCTTCCAAGAATTAAGCTTTAAAAACCTTNGCACTATTCTGGGCTCCAATCACATTTTGGTTGGTCTGAGATGAAGTCCTAGAGGAAACCTCTGGTGTGAGGTCTGCAGGAAGCCCCTGGTTTATTCCTACGCTGGAAATCAGGATCGTCTTCCAAGAATTAAGCTTTAAAAACCTTAGTTCCCCTACCGAACTGCCTGCTACAGAAAATAACATATGTGTGAAACATCTGCAAATCACTTATGGTAGAAATTCATAGTATCTTCTATTTCTGTTGAGGCCATCAATTGTTTTCATGTCTTCTGGACTCAGTTCAAAGTCAAACACCTGGAAGAAAGGAAAGAACCATGTTTACTCCCCCAAGAACTGGCCTTCCCCTGGGGACTTGAGGAGTTTCTAGCTGGATGGAGACAAGAAGAGAGGACAGGGAAGCTGTGTCTGTCCTCAGCTTCCAGGTGAATAAGCCTAGGAACCTCTGCTGAGTTCTCACCTCTCCTTCCCACACCTTTTCCTTCACTGTCCACCTCACAAACATTACAGTGCATCAGTCCCTTATCTAAGTGAATCACTTGAAAAAACAAACAAATTAAAATCTTTTACCAAGCACGGTCGTTGGACACTCCTGACTCGATATTGAATCTGAGCTAACATTAGACTAATTAACTCCCCCCAACACACCCTAAGGGTGACAGCATTCAGCTGAAGCAGAGTCAGAAGGAGGCTCCTCCATGAAAGCCTATTCAAGAATTTGATATCAAACATACTCATTACCTATCAGTTCAGTTCAGTTGCTCAGTCGTATCCGACTCTTTGTGACCCCATGAATTGCAGCATGCCAGGCCTCCCTGTCCATCACCAACTCCCGGAGNCAAAAATGGACCAAGGAACTAGACACTTCTCTAAAGATGACATACAGATGGCTAACAAACACATGAAAAGATGCGCAATATAACAGCTATTTAAGTATTCATCTGCCAAGCTCGACGTCTGGAGTCTCCCTCTAAAGAAGTTTCTATTATTATATTGCCTGCTTATTTTTCTTACATATGGGTCAATACTTTTCTATTTCTTTGCACGTTTCTTTTTTTTCTAAAACTGCACAATTTGGATATGCATTGGAGTAGTTCTGAAGGATGATCCTTCTTCTGAGGTTTGTTGCTGATTGCTGTGGGGTTATTTTCTGTTGTTTGTTGTCTGTTGACTAGCCCAGTTCAGGGAGGCCTATTTCCCACTAAGTGTGTAGGATTCTTGATACCTCTTCTCAGAGGACACAGATTTGACTACATAATCTTCCTGACCACTGGGGACATCTGTGGCTTTAGATAGGCTCTCTTTCATTCTCTTTCCCTCAGCAGTGTGCTGGGTATTAAATTGCTCCACAGTCTGATCCTACTAAATTTGGGCCCCTTTGCAAGGGCAGGGTATTACCAGCTTCCCCTAGAGAAGGGAATGACTACTCACTCCAGCATTCTTGCCTGGAAAATTCCATAGACTGAGGAGCCTGGTGAGCTACAGTCCATGGAGTCACAAAGAGTTGGACACAACTGAGCGAGTAACATTTTCACACTTTCTAGGAGATGCTAAGGAGCACCAGCTGGAGCACATGAGGAACTCTCTCTGCACTGGCTGCCCACCTAGAGTTTCCCTGTGGGGTAGGAGCTGTGTGAGTGCATAACTAGGGAAAACTGGTGTCACCACTGGCTGCCACCACTGTGCAGTGATGGATCCTCTGCAGCCCAGATCCAAGAAGCACAGGACTGGCTGCTGTTCACAGTTGGCACAAATATCCAGACCGGGTCTTCTGCTCTAGAAAGCTGGGAGAGATAGGCACTGCCACTGACCTGCTGAGCCTATCAGAGCAGCTTCCTTCAACACAGATCAGCGGGAAAGTGAAGCTTTCCTCACCAGATTCTCTGCCTCTATCACCTACTGCTTAGAGTTTCAGTGGAGGAACAGGCATGGCTGGCTGCCTCCAGTCACTCAATATAGATCTGCTACAGGACATAGCTGTGAAAAATGGGAACTGCCAGTGTTCATTGGCTGCCAAAACCACCCAGAATAGCTCTTTCACCCTAGGGAGCTGTGGGAGATGGGAACTTCTACTTAGCTGCTGAGCCAGCTGAAACAGCTCTTCTGTGAGGCAAGGGCTGCTGGAGAAGGGTGCAGTTGTAGTTTGAATGTCGTGGCCCCTCATTGTTCTTATTGAATTTCTGTATGTTTTGCTGAATAAATACTTCCAGATTTGCTGTGAGCCCTTTAGTCAACCTCCAGGAGACTTTGAATGATTGCCTTTGCTAATTTTGACCTGCTTAAAAGATGTTTGTCTGGGAGAGAGCTTTCCCTAAATGCCTCATACCACACTGAAAGTCAGTCTCTAATTCTGTCCCTTTTTGAGTTACATATATATTTGAGTTATATTGGTAGGTATTTACAAATTCATAATAGCTATATTTTCTTGTCAGGTTGTTCCTTTAAATATTATATACAATACAATTTCACTCAATTGTTTTTCATTTAAGGTCTGTTTTCTTAAAATATAAATGTTGTCATGTACTTCATTTTGGTTAATATATTGTCATTTTATTTTAGTCTTTTTCATAGTTTCTACTTTTAATATCCTTTTCTTTCAACTCTCTTGATCTTATAATTCTATGCATTTTTGTTACATTAATTTCATCCTGCTTTGGAAATTGATTCTGTCATGATTGTGGCCCTCCTACCATCTCACCATGGCTTCCCCTTTGTCCTTGGATGTAGGGTACTTTTTTGGTAGATTCCAGTGTTTCTTTGTTCATGATTGTTCAGCAGTTGTTTGTGATTCCAGTGTTCTCATAAGAAGGGGTGAGTGCACGTACGTCTACTCCACCACCCTGCGCTAATCTGACATTCAAGTTTTAAAATGGTATTTCGGGACTTCTGTTCCAAGCAATTAGGTAATAATATCAGTGGATCCAGTCCTTGAGCCAGCAAGTTGTCTGAATCAGTTTCTTATCCTGAGGCACCCGTCATTCTTTCCCCACCTCCCTAAACCCAAAGCTGCCTCTAAAGCCAGAACCCAACCTGTCAGCCAGCAATTCTTCAGCCTCCTTTAGTAAGCAGAAGCACATTCAAGGCTCCAGACTCTACTTACCATGGTGTGTTTTGTCTCTTAAACTTCCAGATACTGCTGCCTACATCTGTCCTGGAGACTGGAAGGCCCAAATTTTACCCTAACTCACCACCTGCTATGGCTATTCTATTTCATATGTATACAGTGAACTGTGTGTAGTATTTGAGACAAACTTTTTGGTTATATCTTCAATATTTCATTTAGTATTACTATGTATATAAATAACAGAGAAAGGCAACAGAATTTAAGATGAANCTCACCACCTGCTATGGCTATTCTATTTCATATGTATACAGTGAACTGTGTGTAGTATTTGAGACAAACTTTTTGGTTATATCTTCAATATTTCATTTAGTATTACTATGTATATAAATAACAGAGAAAGGCAACAGAATTTAAGATGAACTACTATGTCATCCTCATTGAAACTCTCCAAATTAAAAAAAAAAATCCTAATCTTACTAGATTTATTTCTCCCTAAGACAGAGGCTCGGTCTAAATGGCATGCTAACTAATTAGGGAGAATATAATACCAAGAGAGCCAAGTGTTGGTGCAGGGACAAATCTGAGCATTTTTAAATGTCCCCATATGATTTGCCTTCATTCACACTATAAAGACAAAGTTCTTAGTAGGCTTACTCTCCTACTCTGGTTTGAAAAGCATATTCTTCAGCCCAAAACAATATTTCTCAAAATGTAGCCTTTAATGAAACTTAGAAGTCTGTGGCTTAATTTTAATTATGTAAATTAATATAAACTTACTGTGAATTATCCAAACACTGATGTTATAATTAAGTACCAAGTAATGCAAATTCACTGCCTATGTTTGCATCTGTGTAAATAGTTGTACACATGTGCCAAAGGAAGCCCATATAATGTTGAAGAATAGTGTACAAATTGAATTTTGAAAGTAATTTGAATAGAAATTACAGAAATATTGAGGCATCACACATCATATGGTTTTATCGACATTCCAAAATCAAAAGGACCTATGCAGAGGAGAATTAATTCTGTTCTTGCAATTACCAATAGTTCATTAGCAGTCAAAATAAAAGAGATACTCAATGAATTCCTTTTCCATTTGTGTCTCTTATTCTATCAATAAGAGAACTAGAAGTTTATTTAAATTCATTTTAAATAACCCCCAAAAGATAACAAAGCCATATTTTAACATGAACAAGAATGCTTTACACTGTCATTAAGTGATGCATCATTAAAACTACCATTCAAAAATCTTTCAAAGATGGATTTGGTAAGAAAAGGTTCTAATTGTTCAAAATTATTAAACAAAAGTTTAATGTTATTAATGTCACCTGTCAAACATGGTTATTCAAGTAGTAATTTTCTGAATTAGAGTGATCATACCCAAGATTTTTTTAAATATAAATTAAGGATTTCTAGTCAAAATACTAGACTAAGAAGATACAAAAGGCCTCCTTCACCTCACATCAAACACATAGACACACTACTTGAAAAGTTATGAAAAGTTTATAGCTAAGTTTGATAGCAAGAGAGGGAAATCTTCATGTGATAGAAATGAAGAAAACCTATAGTCATAGTGGACCTGGATTTAATGTCCTGAATGGACATCATAGGACATCAGCATAGGATGATACTGCTAAGTCACGTCAGTCGTGTCCGACTCTGTGTGACCCCATAGACGGTGGCCCACCAGGCTCCAGGCCCTGGGATTCTCCAGGCAAGCATATTAGAGTGGGTTGCCATTTCCTTCTCCAGTGCAGGAAAGTGAAAAGTGAAAGTGAAGTTGCTCAGTCGTGTCCGACTCTTCGTGACCCCATGGACTGTAGCCTACCAGGCTCCCCCATCAATGAGATTTCCCAGGCAAGAGTACTAGAGTGGGGTGCCATTGCCTTCTCCAATAGGATGATACAGAACAGGTAAATCCTTTAACAGTTTGAATCTTAATGCCTCTGAAAGTAGGGTTTCCTAGGCCACAGACTCTCAGCATTTTAGATAGATGGCATTGGGCTCAGTGCATTGTTCTGAGGCAGGAAAATGCTGCTATTGTTTGAAAAGTGGTTAGAAAATCTCTACTCAAAAGACCAGAATCCTGCTGCTGCTGCTGCTGCTGCTAAGTCACCTCAGTCGTGTCTGACTCTCTGTGACCTGTTAGACCTCACCAGGCTCCCCGCCCCTGGGATTCTCCAGAGTCCTAACCTCAGGGAAAATGCTTGAGCTGCAGAACCATGGGTGTGGTCAAGGCCTTCAGCACAGCCTGGCCTCCCTGACAAGGCATATGGCTGTTTCCTTGACTCTAGCTTCTCAAGACCCCAGGCTATCCCCATTTACCATGTGCTTGATCTTTACTACACTCCACACTCACCGTGTGCCTTCCCTGCTGCACGGTTCTCGACTTCCCACCATGCAGAGGCTAAGATCCCTTCCAGGTATCCTGCATCAACATGTGGCAGAGTTCTGTTCTCACTACATTGACCTTAGCCTGAGTGCCATTCCCTTCAAAAGGTCCAGCCTGGCTGCTTCTCAGTTGCAAATCATAGCACTGAGCCTGTATTACACCATCTTACTTTCTATTTTCTCTGTCTCTTGACTGTTATAATTGTTTTAAAGCCTGAGTCTTCTTCCCATAATGTTCATGGGGTTCACAAGGCAAGAATACTGAAGTGGTTTGCCATTCCCTTCTTGGAACATGTTTTGTCAGAACTCTCCACCATGACCCGTCCTTCTTGGGTGGCCCTACATGGCATGGCTCATAGTTTCACTGGGTTAGACAAGGCTGAGGTCCATGTGATCAGATTGGTTAGTTTTCTGTGACTGTGGTTTTCAGTCTGTCTGCCCTCTGATGGAGAAGGATAAGAAGCTTATGGAAGCTTCCTGATGAGAGAGATTGACTGAGGGGGAAATTGGGCCTTGTTCTGATGGGCAGGGCCATGCTCAGTAAATCTTTAATCCAATTTTCTGTTGAAGAGTGGGGCTGTGTTCCCTCCCTGTTATTTGACAGGAGTCCAAACTATAGTGGGAAGAAGGCAATGGCAACCCACTTCAGTGTTCTTGCCTGGAGAATCCCAGGGACTGGGGAGCCTGGTGGGCTGCCATCTAGGGGTCACACAGAGTCAGACGCAACTGAAGCAACCTAGCAGCAGCAGCAGCAAACTATGGTGGACATAATGAAGATAATGGCAACCTCTTTCACAAAGTTCCATGCACACATTGCTACATTCAGTGCCCCCAACCCTGCAGCAGGCCACCGCTGACCCACGCCTCTGCCAGAGACTCCTGGACACTCATGGGCAAGTCTGGGTCAGTCTCTTGTGGGGTCACTTCTCCTTTCTCCAGGGTCCTGGTGTGTACAAGTTTCCCTTCATGTCCTCCAGAGTCTGTTTCCCAGTCCTGTATAAGTTCTGGCAGCTCTGTGGTGGGGTTAATGGTGACCTCCTCCAAGAGGGCTTATGCCATACCCAGGTCTACTGCACCCAGAGCCCCTTCCCCCACAGCAGTCCACTGCTAAACCACACCTTTTCAGGAGACACCCAAACACAGTTCTTGCTCAAACTATGTGGGGTCTCTGGATTCTGGTGTGCACAAGTTATGTTTGAGCCCTCTGAGTGTCTCTGGCGTGTATGGAGTTTGATTCTAAACACAATTTTACCCCTCCTACTGTCTTGCTAGGGCTTCTCCTTTGCCCTTGGACATAGTATGGACCCAACAGAAGCAGAAGATAGTAAAAAGAGGTGGGAAGAATACACAGAAGAACTATACAAAAAAGATCTTCATGATCTAGATAATCACAATGGTGTGATCACTCACCTAGAGCCAGACATCCTGGAATGCGAAATCAAGTGGGCCTTAGGAAGCATCACTACGAACAAAGCTGGTGGAGGTGATGGAATTCCAGTTGAACTATTTCAAATCCTAAAAGATGATGCTANTATTACAAGATATAATATTCACTTTAGAACATATAGGAAATACAGATAAAAATATTAAAATATCTTACACAGAGAGGAGCACACCTATTGTTCATCTGTGTGAGTCTGTGTGCATAGGCAGAAGTTTACCAGAAAGGAGTCATGAGGTAGACTCTGTTAGATAATTTGCTTCTCTTCACTTAACAATGCAGTTGACCTTGAACAGCACAGGTTTCAACTGTGCGGGTCCATTTATTGCAGATTTTTTTCAAAACAAGGCAGGTTCCGTATGTGTGGATATGGAGGACTGGTTATGGGACTTCAGCATCTGGGGATTTTTGTATCTGAAGCAGGTTCTGGAGCCAATTCCCTGTGGCAATGGAGGGACGACTGCAAACAGTGGGCGTATTTCTATGTCATCGAATATTTTTCTCCAACAGTGGCTCTTGTTAGAAGCCCCAAGGAAAGCTTACCAAATATTCATGTCTGGGTTCCACCCTCAGGCAGATTTAATTGACTCTGGATGGGGTTGGTCCATGGGACTTTTAAGACTCCCCAGGGGGTTCCAACGTGCAGTCAAGCTGGAGCGCTCCTTGCCACGCCTCGCTTTCCTGTGGTGGCCTTGCATTTTCTTTACGGAAGGGATATACTGTAATTGGACCAACTCCCTTCCTTGGACATTCACTTTGGTTCCATTTTTTTCAATATTAGAAACCAGGAGTTAGCAAACGTTTTCTGTAAAGGGCTGAATAATATGTCTTAGCCTTTATAGGCTATAAGGTGTCCGTTTGACCCTGCCTTTGTCAGCCACAGACAATGCATAAAAGAAGGAGTGTGGCTGTGTTCCAATAAAACTTTATTTACAAAAACAAGCAGTGGCCAATTTAGCCTCAGGGCCATAGTTTGCTGGATCCTGCTATAAGCAGTGCTGTAGTGAGTATCTTTGAAGCGACACCTTCTAGCATAAAATGACTATTTTCTTAACATTTACTTTTAGAAGTAAGACCCCTTCCAAATAAAACTTGAACTAGAAGTCATATAAACAACAGGTAAGAGGGGCATCTTGTTAGTTACATATATTTTATAAATTCAAATGTACATTTTCTTTTTAAAAAGTCAGGGGTTGTAATAGTTATTTTTGGTTTTGTTTCTGATCAGCCTCAGTACCTGTGGCATTCAAGTCAAAGTTTGGTAGAACCAACCAAATGTCTCTATAAAACTGTAGTGCTCCACAAGGAATACAGTTTGAAAACCATTGCAATGTGATAAATTCTTGGAAATATAGCTGGTCGAAGGCCTGAACCATTTCAAAGCAGCTTATGGAGACTTCCCTGGTGGTTCAGTGGTTAAGACTTTGTCATCCAATGCTGGAGGTGCAGGTTCCATCCCTGTTCAGGGAGCTGAGATCCCATATACCTTGCAGTCAAAAAACCAAAACATAAAACAGAATAAATATTGTAACAAATTCAATAAAAACTTTAAAAATGGCCCACATTTAAAAAATCTAAAAAAAAAAAAAAGCAGCTTGAGTATGTCATTTCAGCTGTCAAATGACCCTGAATAAAAAGGCAAAAAAAGACGTTTCTAACATTCAAACAGGTGTGAACAGCTTCCTGTTGTTCAATTGGCTTTGCAGGGTGAATGTTTTAGACACTGGTTCGTAGTGTGGAATGAATCACTTCCTTCCCTTGTCTCATCCCTTTCAATGATTTGTAGAAGGTTCTCCAAGGTTCTCCCATTGCACATGCTCATTATGGCTTTCAGAAACATCAATAAAATGATCATCTTATTCTCTTTTTTCTTCTAGTCTTACTGAGATATAATTGGGACATACTGCACTGCATAAGTTTAAGGTGTACAGCATAGTGATTTGAATTACATACATCATGAAATGATTATCCCAGTAAGTTTAGTGAACATCCATCATCTCACATAGATACAAAAAAAAAAAAAAAAAAAAAAACTCTCCTTGTGATGAGAACTCTTAGAATTTATCCTCTTAACAACTTTCATATATAACATACAGCAGGGTTAGTTATATTTACAATGTTGTACACTACATCTTTAGTACTTCATTATCTGTTTTTTTAATATTTTTAAAATATTGTGTGTGTGAGTGTTTTTAAATATTTGCCAGGTCTTAGCTGTGGCATGTAGGATCTATTTTCTGACTAGAGATCATCTCAGGCCCCCAACATTGGACATGTGGATTCTTATCCACTGGACCACCAGGCAAGTCCCCTCCTTGCCCACTCTTCAACCCTCTCTCTCAACACTCCGCAGCGCTGCAGCCTCACCCCTGGGTCCCTGCGACCACAGCCCTGGGCTCCCTCGGGTTTCAGAGCCACAGCAGATGCTGCTTCCCCTGCAGATCGCTCTTCCTGCCCCTTCTGTCTGAATTTTCCTATGTACCTTTTCTGATTCAGTTCTCCTGTCACTGTTCCCCTAGCACATCATACAGAACTGTAAGTGACCAGGATCACTGTGCCCGGACAGTGGGAAGGGGTGGCTGACTCATGTGGGATGCTGTGGGGTTCTTCCACTTGACCCTAAAGCAGCCCTGGTCCTCCCCTTCTCCTCTCCACAGTCTGCGATATTCCCCACAGCATCTGAGCTAAACAGGGAACCACCGACTCCCTAGAGCCTTGTCATCAGGAGCTGGCATTTTGCTGCATACCCCCTGTTGTGACGACTGGCATTGAAGCTGGTGCCAAATGGGCAACCCAGAAGGATCTTTCTCTTCCTTTTTTCCTTCCTCCAGGCTTGTTCTTTAGGCTTGAGAAGCCAGATGCTTTGGGGTTTAATTACACGCTGCAGTTAGAAGCACAGAATGTCAGAGCTGGAAAGGAAGAACCTTATTATAAATAATCGCTGCCAGCATTTATTGAACACTTACTCTGTGCCAGGCCCTGTGCCAGGCCTGTTTCCAGGCATTACCTCGCTTACCCTTCCCAACAATTCCAGGAGGCAGAAACCATCATCACCCCTATTCTGCAAGGGAGGAAACAAAAGGTTTTCAGGAGATTACAGGGCATTTCCCGAACTGTGCTGAGTGGTACACAGTGGCAAAAAAAAAAANAGGGATCATTTTTAAATTTCACTTTTCTAAGGTACTAATTGAGAGGTCTCAAAATAAGAGACATTTATTTCATCATTATTCTACTATAGATGTTTACAAAAATGGTTCATCAAAGTTTTTTCTATCATGATTGATCTGTGAGTTACATATTATTATCCTAATTTTAGACATAAGATAAGAGGCTTGGAACATCTATTTTTAGAAATGTGTTCCTTGGTTAATAAATAAGTAAATCATGATGTAATGTTATGTCTCTGGTCTCAATTGGGGGACTATATGTAGATCTTAATGCAGACATTTATTACTGGTGAGTTGAAAAGCTAATACAATGTGGAAAACAGGCTCGGTGATGGGGAAATAAAAGAGAATTCATTCCATCCCTCCCCTCTCTCCCCACTGCCTAGCGGAGCTATCTGAGTACCATACAATGTAAACTATTCCATCAAAATTTGAATTTTAGGGAAACTTTCAGTTATCTTCAATAGGATTCAGTACAGTTCTTTTACTCATTGGGCTCCCAGAGCACCAAAGGCAACAAGAATGATATCACGTGACTTGCAGAAATCCAACAGTTTGCTCTAATTGAGAAAAGGATGGCATTCCACCTGTAGAANTTCAGTTATCTTCAATAGGATTCAGTACAGTTCTTTTACTCATTGGGCTCCCAGAGCACCAAAGGCAACAAGAATGATATCACGTGACTTGCAGAAATCCAACAGTTTGCTCTAATTGAGAAAAGGATGGCATTCCACCTGTAGAAAGCCAACAAGAAGAGTGTCAGATCAAGTGCATCCCAAACTATAGGTTAACTGTACCTAATACAACCAAGGTGATGTTAGTCAGACTACTGATGACCAATGTGAAGATGAATGTTAGAGATGACTATGTTGTTTCTGCATGTAACCCCCCCCCAACACACACACACTCTGTCTATAAATGGTCTCACCCCCTCCCGGTCGAGCATGCAGGGGAGTCGGCCTTTGAGCAGATGTCTGCCACCCTCCTGTCCAGTTGCTGGCACCTGAAATAAAGCAAACTTTCCTTTCAAAACAAACAAACAAAAAGATTACATGAAAAGGTAATGTTAACAGGACAGAGAATGACTAAAAGGTGAAAAATATGCTGAGGGAAAAACTGTAACATTAATTGGAAACTTTAAATAACAACAGCAAGAGTGAAATAGAGAAAATTGTGTTTATATAGTTATTTTTATGATGGAAATGGATGGGAGAACCAGTCCAAGATTGAGTAGTCAAAATATGGGCTCTAGATCTGAGTAAACATTTCAGAGTAAATATTTTATCTCCTGTTAGTTTCTCATGCATTGGAGAAGGAAATGGTNATATAGTTATTTTTATGATGGAAATGGATGGGAGAACCAGTCCAAGATTGAGTAGTCAAAATATGGGCTCTAGATCTGAGTAAACATTTCAGAGTAAATATTTTATCTCCTGTTAGTTTCTCATGCATTGGAGAAGGAAATGGTAACCCACTCCAGTGTTCTTGCCTTGAGAATCCCAGGGACGGGGGAGTCTGGTGGGCTGCCATCTATGGGGTTGCACAGAGTCGGACACGACTGAAGCGACTTAGCAGCAGCAGCAGCAGTTTTACCATGGGCCTTTAACTTCACCCTCTAACCTGGACAGTTTTCATCATCTCCAGCACTTTTTATTTTTCTATGCCCCCTGTTGAAGGCCCATAGAAGATGAGACCCCCAAGACTAAGGATTTAGTCATCAAAATTCCACACTAATTCTTAAGCCAGTCTTACATAATTTGTATTTTTTATTTACTTCCCATTCCATCTTTTCATGGTTTTCCTTCCTATGCACAGTTTGCTACAAGGCACTTTCCAGTCCAATTTCTGGTTATGTTTTCATCTCAGAAAAATGCCTTCTCCTTATTCTAAGTTCTGGGTTGTACCCTCAATTTACTTGGAAGCTTTCCCCACCTTTTCCNCTGACCTTTTCCGGTCCTGTGGCCACTGCTGAGTTTTCCAAATTTGCTGGCATATTGAGTGCACCACTTTCACAGCATCATCTTTCAGGATTTGAAAGAGCTCAACTGGAATTCCATCACCTCTCAACATTTTACTAAAACCTCATCTAAGCTGACATAGGTACATCTAGCTTATTTATGTTAACTGCTATAAAGTACTCAATGTACAATTATAGTCCATTGTCCCTTTTTTTCAACACTTAAAAGAAAAATGCCAGATCACAGAGAACACTGCTGCTGCCGCTGCTGCTAAGTCGCTTCAGTCNACATAGGTACATCTAGCTTATTTATGTTAACTGCTATAAAGTACTCAATGTACAATTATAGTCCATTGTCCCTTTTTTTCAACACTTAAAAGAAAAATGCCAGATCACAGAGAACACTGCTGCTGCCGCTGCTGCTAAGTCGCTTCAGTCGTGTCCGACTCTGTGCGACCTCATAGACGGCAGCTCACCAGGCTCCCCCGTCCCTGGGATTCTCCAGGCAAGAACACTGGAGTGGGTTGCCATTTCCTTCTCCAGTGTATGAAAGGGAAAAGTGAAAGTGAAGTCGCTCAGTAGTGTCCGACTGTTCGTGATCCCATGGACTGCAGCCCACCAGGCTCCTTCATCTATGGGATTTCCCAGGCAAGAGTACTGGAGTGGGGTGCCCTCGCCTTCTCCGCATAGAGAGCACAATGAACAAGAAAAAAAGAAAAACTACCAAGTAACTCTACCAAGTGGTGGCAACTGCACGCACCCCACACAGCAGGGCGTGGAGTCTTGGTCCCTCTGCGCTTTGGCGCTCAGTCGTGTCCGACTGTTTGCAGCCCCGTGGACTGTGGCCCGCCAGCTCCTCTGTCCATGGGACTCTCCAGGCAAGAACGCTGGAGTGGGCTGCCATGCCCTCCTCCAGGGGATCTCCCGGACCCAGGGATCGAAACAGCATCTCCTGCATTGCAGGCAGCTTCTTAAACGCTGAGCCACTGGAGAAGTCCATAAAAAGCGTATGTCATTCTAAATAATAAAAAGAGCATATAGCCTGTGCTCACCACTCACACCCATTTTCAGAGAAGAGAACAGTATTATGCCAAAAACTTTGCAGCCCCTTGTTGATTACAATCCCCTGCCACTCCTTGTGCAAGTAACATTTCTTTGCTTTCCAGAACTTTTCCACGTGCACGAACCTCTAAATAAAACATCAGGTTAGTTCTGCCCATGACTTAAGGCTTACGCAAATGCAATCAGAATATCTCAGCTTTGATAACTCTCTTTGCCTAATGCTACTTTCTGTGTTCATTCATCTTGATGTATTTGGTTGTGACTTACTCATTCTCACAGACACATGAATGCCATACCAGATCCACAGTGCTGTGAACATTCTCATCTACCTGCTGATGTAAGCACTCGTGATGCATCTAACCTATAGGCTTGGGAGCTGGACTCCAGGCGTGGGTTTCAAACGCCCTCAGAGCCTTCTCACTGCCTCACATGCCGGCCAACTCTCGGTATGTCAGATTTCCCCTACTGGATTGTGCCACACTGAGGCCTTGACATCTGATCAACACAAATCCTCTGTTAGTTACATGTGGAGCAGATTCTCCACCCAGCCCACTGCTTGTCTTTTAACTTCCTTTAAGAATTCTTTTATTAGACATAAGTTTTACCTTAAGCGTCAACTTAGGACACTGCTTCCATTAAGGATTCCTCTCTTTCAGGAATTCTCAGTTCAAGAGGCTGTACTCTTCCCCCAGAGTCATATCTTGCATTTTCCTCTTAAATCTGGAAGACTTTCTATTCGCGATGGATTGTGAAGCCATTTAGAGTTGAATTCTGCGTGGGCTGAGAGGTGGAGGGCGGGCGTTTTTTTCCTCTATGGGCAACTAAGAGCGACTCTTGTGGAATCCACCATCTCCCCACTTATTTAAAGTCGGATTCATTCTATAGTGAAAACAAATTCCCAAAGAGGAGGAGAGGTCTTTGAGAGTTCTCTATGTGACCACACTTGTGCCAACACGAAACCACCCCAACGACCAGAGCGCGGTGAGCCTGGGTGCTTGGCAAGGCTCAGCCCCTTAAACTGGCTCACTTACATTTCTCCTGGCTATTTGAAAACCTGCTCTTCCCACAAATAGGAAAAACAGTTCTTCAGCTTCTCCGAAATATGCTTTTATTAGATTTACGGTGAACTCATAGATCAATTTTGGGAGAGCTACCATCTTCATAAATCTACGAACACGGTATATTGGTCCTCTGTCTCTTCCTTCATGTCTTTCAATCATATCTGATAATGTTATCTACAAGTACCTTGAACATCTTCTGCAACAATGATATCCAGATGCTTCAACATTGTAGGTGATGTTTATGAATGAAATCTGTATTTCATCATATTTTCTAACTGGTTATAACCTATAGATGAGAAACAGGTTCTGGTACGTATTGTCTTTGTGCCTACAGCTTTGCTAAATGGTCTAATCAGTGCTGATGATGGATCTGGACATTCTAGTCACCTTCCTGGGTAGCCCATCGTGCCATTTACAGATAAAGCAGCTTCAGCTCATGTTTCCCAAAGCTTAGACTTGCTTTTTTCTTTCTGGTTTACCGCATAAGCGAGGACCTCCCACACAATGATGAACAGTGATTGCAACAGTGCCTCCTACACACTGATGGCAAATAACCCTGAACTGTTGCTAATTTGATAGAAGTGTTTATAATGATTCACCACTAATTACGATGTATGCTGTAAGTCCTTGACAAATACCGTTTATCATGTTACGGAAGTTCCCTTCTGTTCCTAGCTTGCTAAAAGTTTTTATCATAAGATGTTAATGCCGTCAAATGCTTTTTTAACGTCCTAGAACATTAAATGCCATCAACTTGTTTCCCTACGTCTATTAACGTGGCCACATGCTTTTCCTTAATAATTATACCATGTTAACTCACATCAGTTAGGACGGTGTAATGTAGCACATGCCCAGTGATCACGTGGAAGGATGCAATATGCCACTGAACTAAATCTGCAAACATTTCATTTAATTTTTTTACCTGTTCATCAAAAATGAGAATAATCTATGTTCCTAAGATGAAACCTCTAATATTGTCTTTTATACCTAATTTGTTATTAACAAGTCTAATATGAAATGACCTTGATATGTTCATCTTTTTCTATTTTTTGAGAAAGACTACAAGACTTCCAAATTTTATAAAACCTTACAATAAGATCACCTCTACCAGCTCTGTTTGCAGTGATGCTTCCTAAGGCCCACTTGACTTCACACTCCAGGATTTCTGGCCCCAGGTGAGTGACCACACCACTATGATTATCCAGGTCATTAAGACATTTTTTTGTATGGTTCTTCTGTGTATTCTCACCACCTCTTCTTAATCTCTTTCTGTGAGGTCCTTACTGTTTCTGTCCTTCATCATGGCCCATCCTTGCATGAAACGTTCCCTTGATATCTCCAATTCTCTTGAAGAGATCTCCAGTCTTCCCCATTTATTGTTTTCCTCTATTTTCTTGGATTGTTCGTTTAAAAAGATCTGCCTATCTCTCCTTGTTATTCTCTGGAACTCTGCATTCAGGTATATCTTTCCCTTTCTCCCTTGCCTTTTGCTTCTCTTCTTTTCTCAGCTATTTGTAAGGCCTCCTCAGACCAACACTTTGCTTTCATGTATTTTGTTTTCTTGAGGATGGTTTTGGTCACTGCCTCCTGTACAATGTTATAAACCTCCCTCCATAGTTCTTCAGGCACTCCGTCTATCAGATCTAATCGGTTAAATCTATTTGTCACCTCCACTATATAAATCATAAGGGATTTGATTTAGGTCATACCTGAATTGCCTAGTGGTTTTCCCCTACTTTCTTCAATTCAAGCCTGAATTTTGCAATAAAGAGCTCATGATCTGAGCCATAGTCAGCTCCAGGTCTTGCTTTTGATAGTGGAGATGATGGAATTCCCTCTGAGCTATTCAAAATCCTGAAAGATGATGCTGTCAAAGTGAGGCACTCAATATGTCAGCAAATTTGAGAAACTCAGCAGTAGCCACAAAACTGGAAAAGATCACTTTTCATTCCAAACCCAAAGAAGGGCAAGGCCAAAGAATGTTCAAACTACTGGACAATTGCACTTATTTCACCTGCTAGCAACGTTAGGCTCAAATTTCTTCAAGCCAGGCTTCAGCAGTACCTAAACTGAGAACTTCCAGATATACAAGTGAGTTTAGAAAAGGCAGAAGAACTAGAGATCACATTGTCAACATTCACTGGATCATAGAGAAAGCAAGGGATTCCAGAAAACATCTACTTTTGTTTCATTGACTATGCTAAAGCCTTTAACTGTGTGTATAACAACAAATTGTGGATAACTCTTCAAGAGATGGGAATACCAGATCACCTTACCTGCCTCCTGAGAAACCTGTATGTAGGTCAAGAAGCAACAGTTCGAACCAGACATGAAACAATGGACTGGTTCTAAATTGGTAAAGGAGTATGTCAAGGCTGTATACTGTCACCCTGCTTATTTAACTTATATGCAGAGTAGATCGTGCAAAATGCCAGACTGGATGAAGCACAAGCTGGAATCCAGATTGCCAAGAGAAATATCAACAACCTCAGATATGAAGAGGATACCACTCTAAGGACAGACAGTGAAGAAGAACTAAAGAGGGTCTTCATGAGGGTGAAAGAGGAGAGGGAAAAGATGACTTAAAACTCGACATTCAAAAAATGAAGATCATGGCATCTAGTCTCATCATCTCATGGCAAATAGATGAGGAAACAGTGATGAATTTTATTTTCTTGGGCTCCAAAATTACTGTGGACGGTGACTGCAGTCATGAAATTAAAAGATGCTTGCTACTGAGAAGAAAAGCTATGGCAAACCTAGACAGCATATGTAACAGTAGAGACATTACTTTGCTGACAAAGGTCCATCTAGTCAAAGCTATGGTTTTTCCAGCAGTCACATATGGGTAGAGTTGGCCCATAAAGAAGGCTGAGCACCAAAGAATTGATGCTTTTGAACTATGGTGTTGGAGAAGACTCTTGAGAGACCTTGGACTGCAAGGAGATCCAACCAGTCCATCCTAAAGGAGATCGACTCTGAATATGCATTGGAAGAACTGATGTGAAGATGAAGTTCGAATAGTTTGGGCTCCTGATGTGAAGAGCCAACTCACTGGAAAAGACCCTGATGCTGGGAAAGATTGAAAGCAAAAAGAGAAGGAGGTGGCAGAGGATGAGATGGTTGGATACCATCACTGACTCAATGGACATGAATCGGAGCAAACGCCAGAAGGACAGGGGAACCTGGCAGGCTGTGTCCATGGGGTCACAAAGAGTTGAACACAACCTAACAACTGAAAAACAGCAACACAGTAAGATCATCTGAGAATGATGGAAGCAAGGCTATTAATTCGAGCTTTAACCTACTTCAGTTTTCTAATGATTATAATCTATGCTCATGCCCCAGAGTGTGATATTTCTGGCCTCCTGCTACTTTCTAATCTTAACTGCTATCTTTCCCATGAAACCAGGAACCTTCTCGTGACCGTCTGATACCGTCTCTCTCTTTCTGACACCTTTTCACAGCATTGGATCCCAGTTCATGTTCAGAAAAAAAAATTTTTTTTGATTGACAGACTGACTGATCACTGACTGATCCCTGACTGATCCCTGAAGTGTTTTTCCTTCAGTCTTTTTCTTTAAACTTTCATTAGGAAAACTTCAAACATACCTAAAAATTGAGAGGATAATGATTCATCGTGTACCCAACATCTGGCTTCAGTCATTGACAATTCACGACCGATCTTCTTACATCCACCCCCAAATGCCTGTCTCCCGTTATTTTAACGAAAATCCATCATTTGGTTCACAGTATTTCAATATGTATCTCTGAGAAAGAATGACTGTATAAAAATATTATATAAAATATAAAATATTTTATATATAAAATAAAGTATAAAATATAATAATATTACTGTCAGACCTCAAAAACTAAAGAACTCCTGAAACTCAAATGTTCAGTTAGTGTTCAAGTTTCCAATAGCCTCACATCTTTTTTTCTCTTGAAAGATGCTTTTCCTTGATAGGATCTGCACGTTGTGATTGATTGAGATCTGTTTTTTTTGTTTGGCACCAGCTATTGTTTTCTCCTTGCTTTTATTTGAAGAAAGGGAATCATTTATCCTGAAAGGCAGTGCTTCTCAAACTGTCTGCGGCAGAGACAGTGTTAGATTTCTAATCGGTCTGGAACCGATATACGGCTGCTGTGCAAAACCACCCAGACTGAACGCACAGAGCTCACCAAGAGCATCGAGGGAGGCCTGACAGGCTGCGTGCAGACCCACAGACGTCCTCGAACAACAGCCTTGAACGTGGCCGCCTCATCATTTCTCCCCACTGACTCTGATTCCTGTGCTTGTTTACTGCATTAGGCAGATCTCAGCTTGAGTAGCATCGCTATAGCATTTCCCCAGGCCGGATTTTGTTCATTGCATCCACAGGGTGTAGTTTAATCTGTTTCTCTGTCCTCTGTACCTCTATAAATGTGAGTGTTGGATCCAGCAAGTTGAGCTGAAATAGGTCCAGGTTTTTTGGCAGGACTTCTTCACGTGGCCTTGCGTGCTCCCGACAGGAGGCGCGTGTGTCTGGCTGCTCCTCCTTCGTGACGCTAGTGGTCTCGGTGGCCAGGCTGCCACCAGAATCACAGGGTGACCATCTTCGCCACAGCTGAGCAGTTTGAAGTCAGTGTTTTCATTGCTAGTTGGTGATAAGTGACTTTTGATAACTCTAACATTTCTCTTTAACCCATGAATCTATAGCTG
Source organism: Neotragus pygmaeus (assembly GCA_006410875.1). Lineage (NCBI taxonomy): Eukaryota > Metazoa > Chordata > Mammalia > Artiodactyla > Bovidae > Neotragus > Neotragus pygmaeus. Next base: position 676 of record SJYV01024856.1, on the reverse strand, counting down.
TGAATCTGTAGACAGCTGCTTTCCACATCAACTACACAGCAGCCAGGCATAGTTTTAATAATGTTGTTGGGTCTCTGACATTTATCTACAACTTCAACTGTCAACTAGTACATGGACAACTTATTTTAAGTTTTCCCATGTGACTATATACCTCTAACACTTGGGTACAAACAAAAACACACATACATAGTTACAGAATTTTAAAAACAAATCAGGCATGCTAATCATATTTTTCAGATTTGCTATATCTTTACTCATTTTGTCTGCTTAATTCATCAATCTTTGATTAAAGTCATTTAAAATCTACTATCACAGTGAACTTTTCAAACTTTGATTTCTTCAGCTTTGGTTTCTGTATTATGGCTATGATGTCAGGCACATTAAAATTCCTAAGTCATAAAGCATCTTGGTCCATGTATTATCCGTCTTTATTCATACTTACAATTTTTTCCACATATTCTATCTAATATTAATAATTGTGTTACCAGCTTTGTTTTAAAGTGTTTGCTCCATATTCCTTTTTCTTGCCCTTTACTTTCAGCCTCTGGTGATTCTGTTTCAGGATTCTCTGATTGAAAAATGTCTGATCTGATAATGGATGTCTTTAAATGGGTACATTTAACACATTTAAATTTGTGAATACTGATACATTTTACCTTTCCTGAAACACAAAAGG
>SJYV01024852.1:0-10300 GCA_006410875.1 Neotragus pygmaeus | reverse complement strand
AAGGAGAAAGAAACACCACTAGCTTCAAATCCATTTTTGGCTTCTATCTCTGTGCAAGTGAATTAGTTAAATATTTTCTTTTATAAAACAAAAAGCGTAACAGGAAAAATTCACTTAGTCATTAGCAGGCCTTTATTAGACACTCTTGTACCGCTCACAGTGTAAGTCACTAAAGACAAAGAGACATGAATAAACCAACATGCCTGCCCTTGTAGAGGTCATGCCTAGTAGGGGAAGAAAGAAGTGTTAACAAGTACATTGTATTAAGGAACGCTGTCATGTAGGAATACCCTGTGTTTGGGGGCCACAGAAGAAGCATCTCATGTTTTCTGTCAGCTGGGGAGAAATAGGGATTGAATAAATTAGGCTTCACAGGAGAGGCAATATTAAACCTCACTTTGAAAGATGAATAAGAATTTTTATAACCGATAAGGAGGCCAAAAGGAAGGGCAGGAACACTTCAGGCTCTGGGAATATAACCCACAAATAAAAATAAACATTTTTCATGCTGAATGTGTGCATTTCCTGGAGACTAAAGCTTAGATCACAAGAATAAACTTTGCAAGTAGGCATATTCTTAAAAACACTAAAACTTTATTTTTAATAATATATTGCCCCCTCCAGTTTGTGAAAATATAATCATTCTTGCTCTTTGAACATAGAGGCATCATTAATAGTGGAAAGGGTATCAGCTTTGAGGTCTGGTGAACTTGAGTTGAGCTACTACCTCAAGCACTTATGAGCTAAGGTACTCTCAATCTGAATTTCCTCAGATGTAAAGCTGTAGTGAAAGTTCTACTTTGTAATGTTTGAGACAGAGTAAAGGAGGTATTTGTCCCAGAAGTGAGAGCACAAACTACAAGTAGAAAAATATACTAGAGTATGGCCTCTGATCATTTTTCTCATTTCTGAAAACCACTTTTTACTGTGGTTGTATAATTTTGCCTTAAAGCTTAAAGGTAAGTATGGCTTTTGTTTTTGTAAGCTAATACTTTTAATCTAAATATACTATATCAACTTTCTTGGAATCTAGTTCATATGGAAAATATGCAGTTGAATATATAAGAAAGTAAGACTAAACACTGATTTGGAGACTTAGAGGCATGGTCTTCCTTTCTCAATCTTACCTGTCTCAACTGGGTATCTCAGCTGTGGCTGCCTCTTGTTATTCTTTTTTTCTCATTCCAAATAATTTGCTGATTCTCTTTAAGGTAATTTTTAAGCAAAATCAAGAANAGGCCTCATCACGCCTGGAGGGGAGATCCTCCTGTTTTGTCTTGAGTTGCAGCGGGTTCCTCTCGAGTTACGATGGGGACCTCAGGGAACTGCACCTGTGGCATCAAGAAAGGCCAGTCTCCACGTGACTTGCGAGGGGCCTTTCAGGATCCCTGTGCAGTCATGGCCGGCTCCTAAGTCCTCGTCTGGAACCTAAGATTTCCTCTCCAGTGCTGACAAGAAACTGGGGTCCCTTCTGGAGGCTCCACAGGGGTGTCAAGCCTCATCTCGAGTGGAGACGTGCAGATGAGCTTTTCTCCCCAGCTGTAGCAGCTGGGTCAGTCTTCCCGTTGAGATGACAGAGGGTTCTGTGCCTTTCCCTCGAGGCTTTCCCACAGGGCTGAAAAAAGTACCAGCTTGGTGTAAGTCCTTAATCGGGGTGACAGTCGAGGCAGTGCAGGGAAATCAGATTCCTCTGGAGTAGACTGAGACATTTGGGTTTCGNGAGATGACAGAGGGTTCTGTGCCTTTCCCTCGAGGCTTTCCCACAGGGCTGAAAAAAGTACCAGCTTGGTGTAAGTCCTTAATCGGGGTGACAGTCGAGGCAGTGCAGGGAAATCAGATTCCTCTGGAGTAGACTGAGACATTTGGGTTTCGTTTGGAACGGTGGAATGACCCCTGGAGTTCCTCACGACTTTCCTGTGGAGAGCGCCTCCTCATGAGATGCGTCGGGAACACCTGGAATCCTTCCCCAATGTAGCACGGGAAGGAACACTCATATCAAGCAGAGGAGGGTGAAATGGGGCTCCTCTTCAGTTGTGGTGGGAACCTCAGTGTTCTTCTCAAGTGGAGAAGGTTATGTTAGGGTACTTCTTGAGTCTCTGCAAGGGTGTGAAAGACCCCTTCGAGGTTCAAGACAGAAGGGGTGACTTCCCGTGAGACGCCACAGCAGACCAGGGCCTCATCTCCCCTGGAGGGGAGAACCTCCTGGTTTTTCTCGAGTTGTGGCAGGTTCCTCTCGAGTTATGACGGGGACCTCAGGGACCCGCCCCTGTGACCTCAGAAAAGGCCAGTCTCCAAGCGAGGTGCAAGGGGCCTCTCATGATTTGTGGGCATTTGGGGCCAGCTCCTAAGTCTTCATCTGGAGACGAGGTCGGATCTTGAATTTTCCGCTCCAGTGCTGACATGGAAGGTGGAGTTCCTCTGGAGGCTCCACAGGGGAGTCAGACCTCCTCTCGAGTGGAGATGTGCACGTCCACTTTCCTCCCGAGTTGTAGCAGCAGGGTCAGGCTTCCTGTCAAGTTGACACAGGGGTCTGTGACTTTCTCTTGAGGCTTTACCACAGGGCTGAAAGACGTTCCACCATGGTGTGAGTTCGTACTCGGGGTGACCTTTGAGGCGGTGCAGGGCAACCAGGTTCATCTGCAGGAGACTGAGACATCTGGGGGTCTTTCGGAATGGTGGCACCACCCCTGGAGTTCCTCTTGACTCTCCTGCGGAGAGTGTCTCCTCTTGAGATGAGATGGGAACACTGCAATCCCCAGACAAAGCAGGGAAAGGAACCCTTATGTCAAGTGGAGGCGAGGGAAAGGGGGCTTGAGTTGTGGTGGAACCCTTGGTGTTGTTCTTGAGTGGAGAAAAGTATGTTGGGGTCACTTCAAGGGTGTGAAGGACCCCTTCGAGGTTCAAGAGAGAAGGAGTGACTTCCTCTGAGATGCCCCAGTGGACAAGGGTCTCATCTCACATGGAACGGAGAACCTCCTGGTTTCTCTCGAGTTGCAGCAGGTTCCTCTCGAGTTATGACGGGGACCTCAGTGACCCACCCCTGTGGCCTCAGGAAAGGCCAGTCCACGCAAGTTGCGAGGGGCCTCTCGGGATTCCTGCACAGTCTGGGTTGGCTCCTAAGTCCTCGTCTGGAGCCTGAGGTTTCCTCTCCAGTGCTGACATGGATCGTGGGGTTCCTCTGGATGATAAATAGGGGAATCAGGCCCCGTCTCGAGTGTAGACCTGCACATCTGCTTTCCTCCTGAGCTGTAGCAGCAGGGTCAGGCTAAGTCGAGTATCTTTCCCTCGAAGCTTTCACACAGGGCTGAAACACGTCCGACTGTGATGTGAGTCCATACTCGCGGTGACAGTTGAGGCCGTATAGGGAAATCAGGTTCCTCTGGAGTGGACTGAGACATCTGGAGGTCTTTTGGAATGGTGGCACGACCACTGGAGTTCATCTCGACTTACCTGTTGAGAGTGTCGCCTCTTGAGATGTGACAGGAACGCCGGGAATCCTTCCCTGATGAAGCAGGGAAAGGAACCCTCATCTGGAGCAGAGGAGGGGGAAACGGGGCGCCTCTTGAATTGTGGCTGGACCCTCGGTGTTCCTGTCCAGTGGAGAAGGGTATGTCGGGGTACTTCTCAAGTTGCTACAAGGGTGTGAATGATCCCTTCAAGGTTCAAGAGGGAAGGGGTGACTTCCCCCAAGAAGCTGCAGCAGACAAGGATCTCATCTCGCCTGGAGCAGAGAACCTCCTGGTTTTTCTCGAGTTGCGGCAGGCTCCTCTCGAGTTATGACAGGGACATCAGCAACCAGCCCCTGTGGTCTCAGGAAAGGCCAGTCTCCACGAGAGTTTTGAGGGGCCTCTCGGGATTCCTGGGCAGTCTGGCCTGGCTCCTAAGTCCTTGTCTGGAGCCTGAGGTTTCCTCTCCAGTGCTGACATGATGTGGGATTCCTCAGGAGGCTCCACATGGCAGTCAAGCCTCGTGTCGAGTGGAGAAGTACACTTCCGCTTTCCTCCCGAGCTGTAGCAGCAGCGTCAAGCTTCCCTTCGAGTTGACACAGGGGTCTGAGGCTTTCCCTCGAGGCTTTCCCACAGCACTGTAACAGGTGCCACCGTGGTTTGAGTCTATACTCGGGGTGAGAGTCGAGGCAGTGCAGGGAAATCAGGTTCCTCGGGAGAGGACTGAAACTTTTGGGGGTCTTTTGGAATGGTGGCATGACCCCTGGTGTTCTTCTTGACTTTCCTGTGGATAGTGCCTCCTCTTGAGTTGTGACGTGATCTTTGGGAATCCTTCCTCAACGAAGCAGGGAAAGGATCCCTCATCTCAAGCAGAGGAGGGGGAAACGGGGTTCCTCTTGAGATGTGGCGGGCTCCTGGTGTTCCTCTTGAGTGGAGAAGTGTATTTCAGGGTACTTCGTGAGTAGCTGCAAGGGTGTGAAGGAACCCTTCGAGGTTCAAGACGGAAGGGGTGACTTACCCTTAGACGTCACAGCTGATAAGGGCCTCATCTCGCCTGGAGGGGATAACTTCCTGGTTTTTCTCGAGTTGTGGCAGGTTCCTCTTGAGTCATGACGGGGACTTCAGGGACCAGCCACTGTGGCCTCAGGAAAGGCCAGTCTCCACCCGAGTTGCGAGGGGCCTCTAGGGATTCCTGTGCAGTCGGGGCCGGCTCCTAAGTCCTCGTCTGGAGCTGAGGCCGGAACCTCAGGTTTCCTCCAAGGTGCTGACATGGATCGTTGGATTCCTCTGGAGGCTCCACAGGGCAGTGAGGCCTTGTCTCGACTGGAGACGTGCACGTCTGCTTTCCTCTCGAGCTGTACCAGCAGGGTCAGATTTCCCGTCGAGTTGACAGAGGATTCTGTGGCTTTAACATGAGGCTTCCCCACAGGGCTGAAACAAGTTCCTCCGTGGTGTGAGTCCATACTCAGGGTGACAGTCGAGGCAGTGCAGAGAAATCAGGTTCCTCTGGAGTGAACTGAGACATTTGGCGGTCTTTTGAAATGGTGGCATGATTCCTGGAGTACCTCTGATCTTTCCTGTGGAGAGCGCCTCCTATTGAGATGCAACGAGAACCCCGGGAATCCTTTCCTGATGAAGCAGGGAAAGGAACCTTCATCTGGAGAGGAGGAAGTGGAAACGGGGCTCCTCTTGAGTTGTGTTGGGACCCTAGGTGTTCCTCTTGAGTGGAGAAGGGTATGTCGGAGTACTTCTTTAGTCGCTGCAAAGCTCTGAAGGACGCCTTCGATGTTCAAGAGAGAAGGGTTGACTTCCCCTGAGACGCTGCAGAGGACAAGGGCCTCATCTCGCCTGGAGGGGAGAACCTCCAGGTTTTTATCGAGTTGCAGCAGGTTCCTCTCGAGTTATGACGGGGACCTAGGGAACCTCCCCTGTGGCCTCAGGAAAGGCCAGTCTCCACGCAAGTTGCCAGGGGACTGTGGATTCCTACACAGTCGAGGCCGGCTCCTAAGTCTTCGTCTGGAGCCTAAGGTTTTCTCTCCATTGCTGACATGGATCGTGGGGTTCCTCTCGAGGCTCCACGGGGCAGTCAGGCCTCATCTCGAGTGAATATTTGCATGTCCGCTTTTCTCCCAAGCTGTACCAGCAGGGTTAGACTTCCTGTCGAGTTCACAGGGGTCTGGGTATTTCCCTCAAGGCTTACTACAGGGTGTATCACACGTGCCACTGTGGTGTGAGTCCATACTCGGGATAACAGTCAAGGCGGTGTGGGGAGTCCAGGTTCATCTGGAGTGGACTGAGACATCTGGGGGTCTTTTGTAATGGTCGCATGATCCCTGGAGTTCCTCTCGACTTTCCTGTGGAGAGCGCCTCCTCTTGAGATGCGACAGGAACTCCAGGAATCTTTCCCCAAAGAAGCAGGAGAAGGAACAATCATCTCGAGTGGAGCAGGGGGAAAATGGCTCCTCTTGAGTTGTGGTGGGCCCTGGTGTTCCTCTCGAGTGGAGAAGTGTATTTCAGGGTACTTCTTGAGTCGCTGCAAGGGTGTGAAGCACCCCTTCTAGGTTCAAGAGGGAAGGGGTGATTTCCCCTGAGACGTCACAGCTTAAAGGGCCTCATCTCACCTGGAGTGGAGAACCTCCTGGTTTTTCTCGAGTTGTGGCAGGCTCCTCTAGAGTAATGATGGGGAACTAAGGGACCCACCCCTTTGGCCTCAGGGAAGGCCAGTCTCCACGAGAGTTGCAAGGGGCCACTCGGTATTCTTGCGAGTCAGGGCCGGCTCCTAATTCCTCGTCTGGAGCTGAGGCCAAAACCTGAGTTATCCTCTCCAGTGCTGACATGGATCATGGGGTTCTTCTGGAGGCTCCACAGGGGAGTAGGTCTTATTTCAAGTGGAGATGTCCACTTCCGCTTTCCACCCGAGCTGTAGCAGCCAAGTCAGGCTTACCGTCAAGTTGACACAGGGGTCTGTGGCTTTCCCTCGAGACTTTCCCACAGGGCTTAAGCATATGCCACCATGGTGTGAGTCCATACTCGGGGTGACAGTCGAGGCAATGCAGGGAAATCAGGTTCCTCTGGAGTGGACTGAGACATTTGGGGCTCTTCAGGAATAGTGGCATGACTCCTCGCATTCCTAATGACTTCCCTGTTGAGAGTGCCTTCTCTTCAGATGCTTTGGGAATGCAGGGAATCCTTCCCTGATGAAGCAGGGAAAGAAACATTCATCTCGAGCATAGGAAGGTGAAACGTGGCTCCTCTTGAGTTGTGGCATGACCCTCGGTGTTCCTCTCTAGTGGAAAAGTGTATGTCGGGGCACTTCTTGATTCACTACAAGGGTGTGAAGGATCCCTTCCAGGTTCAAGAGGTAAGGGGTGACTTCCCCCTGAGACGCTGCATCAGACAGGGACCTCATCTCGCCTGGAGGGGAGAACCTTCTGGTTTTTCTCGAGTTGTGGCAGGTTCCTCTCGAGTTATGATGGGGACCTCAGGGACCAGCCACTGTGGCCTCAGGAAAGGCCAGTCTCCACGCAAGTTGTGAAGGGTATCTAAGGATTCCTGTGCAGTCGGGGCTGGCTTATAACTCCTCATCTGAAGCCAAGGCCGGATCCTGAGGTTTCCTCTAAGGTGCTGACATGGATCGTAGTGTTCCTCTGGAGGCTCCACAGGGCAGTGAGGCCTCATCTCGACTGGAGACGTGCACGTCTGCTTTCCTCATGAGTTGTACCAGAAGAGTCAGGCTTTCCCTCGAGTTGACACAGGGGTCTGTGGCTTTACCTCGAGGCTTTCCCACAGAGCTGAAACAAGTTCCTCCGTGGTGTGAGTCCATACTCAGGGTGACAGTCGAGGCTGTGCAGAGAAATTAGGTTCCTCTGGAGTGGACTGAGACATTTGGAGTTCTTTTGGAATGGTGGCATGATTCCTGGAGTTCCTCTGGTTTTTCCTGTGGAGATTGCCTCCTCTTGAGATGCAACGGGAATGCTGGGAATCCTTCCCCGACGAAGCAGGGAGTGGAACCCTCATCTCTAGGGGAGGAAGTGGAAACGGGGATCCTCTTGGGTTGTGGCGGAACCATTGGTGTTGCTCTCAAGTGAAGAAGTGTACGTCGCAGTATTTCTTTAGTCACTGTAAAGCTTTGAAGGACCTCTTCGAGGATCAAGAGGGAAGGGTTGACTTCCCCCGAGACACCGCAGTGGACAAGGGCCTCATTTCGCCTGGAGTGGAGAACCTCCTCATTTTTCTCGAGTTGCAGTAGGTTCCTCTCGAGTTATGGTGGGGACCGCAGTGACCCGCCCCAGTGGCCTCAGGAAAGGCCAGTCTCCTCGTGAGTTGCAAGGGGCCTCTTGGGATTCCTGCGCAGTCGGGGCTGGCTCCTAAGTCCTCGTCTGGAGCTGAAGCCAGAACCTGAGGTTTTCTCTCCAGTGCTGACAGGGATCGTGGGGTTCCTCTGGCGGCTCCAGATGGGAGTGAGGCCTCGTCTCGAGTGGAATTGAGCACGTCTGTTTTCCTCCCAAGCTGTACCAGCAAGGTCAGTTTCAACCTCGATTTGACATAGGGGTCTGTGGCTTTCCCTTGAAGTTTTCCTACAGGACTGAAGCAAGTGCATCCGTGGTGTGAGTCCATACTCAGGGTGACATTCAAGGCAGTGCAGTGAAATCAGGTTCCTCTCGAGTAGACAGATCTTTGGGGGACTTTCGAAATGGTGGCATGTTCCCTGGAGTTCCTCTCGACTTTCCTGTGGAGAGCGCCTCCTCTTGAGATGAGACGGGAACGCTGGGAATCCTTCCCTGACAAAGCAGAGAAAGGAACCTGCATCTCGAGTGGAGGAGGGTGAAAGGGGCTCCTGTTGAGTCATAGCGGGACTCTCGGGTTTCCTCTCGAGGGGAGAAGTGTATGTCGGGGTATGTCTTGAGTTCCTGGAAGTGTGTGAAGAACCCTTTCAAGGTTCAAGAGGGAAGGGATGATTTCCCCTGAGACGCCACAGTGGACAAGGGCCTCATCTCGCCTGGAGGGGAGAACCTTCTTGTTTTTCTAGAGTTGTGGCAATTTCCTCTCTAGTAACGATGGGGACCTCAGGGACTCGGCCCTGTGACCTCAGAAAACACCAGTCTCCACGCGAGTTGCGAGGGGACTCTCAGGATTACTGCGAAGCTGGGGCCGGCTACCAAGTCCTCGTCTGGAGCCTGAGGTTTCCTTTCCAGTGCTGACATGGATCGTGGGGTTCCTCTGAAGCTCTACAGTGGAGTCAGGTCTTGTTTCAAGTGGAGACGTGCATGTCCTCTTTCCTCGTGAGCTGTAGCAGCACGGTCAGGCTTCCCTTCTAGTTGACACAGGGGTCTGTGGCTTTCCCTCAAGGTATACTACAGGGCTGTCACTCATGCCACCGTGGTGTGAGCCAATACTAGAGGTGACAGTCGAGGCAGTGCAGGGAATCCAGGTTCATCTGGAGTGGACTGAGATATCTGGGTGTCTTTTGGAATAGTGGCAGGACCCCTGGANGTGCAGAGAAATTAGGTTCCTCTGGAGTGGACTGAGACATTTGGAGTTCTTTTGGAATGGTGGCATGATTCCTGGAGTTCCTCTGGTTTTTCCTGTGGAGATTGCCTCCTCTTGAGATGCAACGGGAATGCTGGGAATCCTTCCCCGACGAAGCAGGGAGTGGAACCCTCATCTCTAGGGGAGGAAGTGGAAACGGGGATCCTCTTGGGTTGTGGCGGAACCATTGGTGTTGCTCTCAAGTGAAGAAGTGTACGTCGCAGTATTTCTTTAGTCACTGTAAAGCTTTGAAGGACCTCTTCGAGGATCAAGAGGGAAGGGTTGACTTCCCCCGAGACACCGCAGTGGACAAGGGCCTCATTTCGCCTGGAGTGGAGAACCTCCTCATTTTTCTCGAGTTGCAGTAGGTTCCTCTTGAGTTATGGTGGGGACCGCAGTGACCCGCCCCAGTGGCCTCAGGAAAGGCCAGTCTCCTCGTGAGTTGCAAGGGGCCTCTTGGGATTCCTGCGCAGTCGGGGCTGTCTCCTAAGTCCTCGTCTGGAGCTGAAGCCAGAACCTGAGGTTTTCTCTCCAGTGCTGACAGGGATCGTGGGGTTCCTCTGGCGGCTCCAGATGGGAGTGAGGCCTCGTCTCGAGTGGAATTGAGCACGTATGTTTTCCTCCCAAGCTGTACCAGCAAGGTCAGTTTCAACCTCGATTTGACATAGGGGTCTGTGGCTTTCCCTTGAAGTTTTCCTACAGGACTGAAGCAAGTGCATCCGTGGTGTGAGTCCATACTCAGGGTGACATTCAAGGCAGTGCAGTGAAATCAGGTTCCTCTCGAGTAGACAGATCTTTGGGGGACTTTCGAAATGGTGGCATGTTCCCTGGAGTTCCTCTCGACTTTCCTGTGGAGAGCGCCTCCTCTTGAGATGAGACGGGAACGCTGGGAATCCTTCCCTGACAAAGCAGAGAAAGGAACCTGCATCTCGAGTGGAGGAGGGTGAAAGGGGCTCCTGTTGAGTCATAGCGGGACTCTCGGGTTTCCTCTCGAGGGGAGAAGTGTATGTCGGGGTATGTCTTGAGTTCCTGGAAGTGTGTGAAGAACCCTTTCAAGGTTCAAGAGGGAAGGGATGATTTCCCCTGAGACGCCACAGTGGACAAGGGCCTCATCTCGCCTGGAGGGGAGAACCTTCTTGTTTTTCTAGAGTTGTGGCAATTTCCTCTCTAGTAACGATGGGGACCTCAGGGACTCGGCCCTGTGACCTCAGAAAACACCAGTCTCCACGCGAGTTGCGAGGGGACTCTCAGGATTACTGCGAAGCTGGGGCCGGCTACCAAGTCCTCGTCTGGAGCCTGAGGTTTCCTTTCCAGTGCTGACATGG
>SJYV01024850.1:0-11780 GCA_006410875.1 Neotragus pygmaeus | reverse complement strand
TTGTTCCAAAATATCTCCGACTAAATCCCTTTGGTTTCAGGTCTAGCTGTTTGTAAAATCAAGAGTCCTTTGGCCCAGGATTTTCTAGAAAATTGTCCAATGTTTTCCTCTGACCCTCATGTGTTGACATACCTTGTGCTGTGCTGAGTCACTCAGTTGCGTCCAACTCTCTGCGACCCTGTGGACTGTAGCCTGCCAGGCCCCTCCGTCCATGGGGATTCTCCAGGGAAGTATACTGGAGTGGGTTGCCATGCCTCCAGGGGATCTTCCAAACCCAGGAACCGAACCCAGGTCTCCTGTATTGCAGGTAGATTCTTTACCATCTGAGCCACCAGGGAAGCCCAAGAATATTGGAGTAGGTAGCCTATCCCTTCTCCAGCAGATCTTCCCAACCCAGAAGTTGAGCTGGGTCTCCTGCATTGCAGGTGGATTCTCTACCAGCTGAGCTGCCAGGGAAGCCCTTAAGGGACTTTTTCTCTCCACTGAACGGATGTACTGGGTCATAAGAGATGCCTTGAAATCAGCTTCTAGGCTGCTGGGAAGAGACATCTTAGAGAAACAGAGCAGTAACTGCTAAGCAGAATGCCGCTCTGGACAAAACTTCCAGGGTGCTCTGGCTAGGCCTGCATGGGACTAACTCCATTTGCAGAGAGAACAGCTGAGTCTGCAAGAGAGTCCCTTCACTGTCAGGTGGTCCCTGGGAAGGACCCCCACCCCAGCCCAGTCGAAGGAGACTGGGCGAGGTCTCAAGCCAGGCCCTTCTCTCCCCGACAGTCCTTCTTCCACACGGTCCTGGAGAACAGCCCCCACTGCGATACCATGGTGGACAACAACCTGCGCATCACCAACTGGAACCGCAAGCTGGGCTGCAAATGCCAGTACAAGCACATCGTGGACTGGTGTGGCTGCTCGCCCAACGACTTCAAGCCGCAGGACTTCCACCGCTTCCAGGTGAGCCGCCAACCAGCCCGCCTGCCCACACCTGCCAGCCAGCATCTGCAGGTGGCCAAGGCAGCCCCGCAGGATATCACATCCCACACGCTCCAACCCCAGCTGTTGATGATAATCATAACAACATCCACAATAGCCAACACTTACTACTGATCACTAACACCATGCAAAGGGTCCATCTAACCGCTTGGCCCGTGTTGACTCGTTAACCCCACAACGGCCTCAGAAGATAGATAGACACAGAGATAGATTATTTTAGAGATAGGGAAACTGAGGTAGAGAGAGATCAAAAACTTTATGCAAGGTCGCATAGCCCAACATATCTGTTTTCAAAGGCTGTACTTGCATCCATTTCTCTATGCTGCTATTTGATCAGAATCTCCCGAAATATTTGTTTAAAATATATTTCTGGGTACAAACTTGGTTAGAGTGCGGAGTTTCTCAACCTCAGCACTCTTAACATCGTGGCTGGATAATTCTGTGTTGGGGTGGAGGGACGTAGGATGTTTAAGCAGCATCCCTGGCCTCCGCCCGCCAGATTCCAGAAGCACCCCACCCTCCACTGAGACAACCAGGATGTCACTGTTTAATGTCCCTGTGGGGATCCATTAGCACCCTGCAGACATGACAACCAGGAATGTCTTCAGATATCACCCGACATCCACCGGGGGCAAACACATCCCCAGTCGAGAGCTTGTGATCTCCAGTGAGGCTCAGGGATTTTTATTTTTAATGTAGCAGACTTAGGGAAGTTCTGATGAGCAGCCAGGTTTGTAAACCATCATGCTCGGTGAACTTAAAGGAGTAACAAGAAGAAAGGTCCTGGCCATCACAGGTACCTCTGCAGGGCCCAGCAGGTCATGCTCTGGGGAGAGGGGAGGCAGAAGGGTGGCCAGTGTCCACCTGCTTCCCATGAGCCCCAAGGGTGCCTTGGACCCAGACCTATTCAGGATGGCAACCTCTTCCCATCCCACGTGAGCACACCTCCTGCTCCCTCCAGGCCAGCATGCTGAACTCTTCCTCTTCTCCTCCTCACCATGCCCAGCCTCAGCTGCCCAGAGCACACACTCACAGGCCACTCTGAGGTCACTAGAGCTACCACGTGGAGAGGATATGCTGCTCCCCAAGCCACTAACTTGGAGTGATGGAGGGTGCTGAGGGCGGGGACAAGAGCGCCAGGCTGATTACCCAATCCAAAGTGTCCCTCCTGCCTCGCTCTGGCACATAACTGAACCATCCACGGGAGGACCTGAACTGCCCCCATGGAGCTTCCAGCCTCTTAGCCCGGCTCCTTGGAGTGTGGTCTATAGAACAGCAGCATCAGCATCACCAGGGAGCTTGTTAGAGATGCAGAATCTCTGCGGCTCCTGGCCTGCTGAGTCAGAATCTGCATTTTAACAAGATCCCCGGGGCAACAGGGAGGCTGTTCTGTTTGAGAAGCATGGGGTTGGGGTCTTCTGTGTCCCAGGCTGTGTGCCAGGTTCTCTGCAGGCATTGGCCTCACTGGGTAGAAATCATCTCTGTTGTGCAGGTGGGGAAACCAAGGCACAGGAGGGGACTTACTTGTCCAGGGACACGCAGTAGTGGAGTGGTAGGGTGGGAGGTCCCACACGGGTGTTTCCAGATCCAGACCTGAGCTTTCTCCACTAGACCCTGCTGACAACCTGATTCCACGCCTGGTGGAATGCAGAATCTTCAGCTGGTTTTGTCCCGTCATTCATATTCCCTCAGGGTTCCCATCTAACGCCTTTCGCCCGTGCAAGCAGTTGCTGCAATGAGTATTCTTTAGGCCTGTTTTTGGTGGAAGACTGAAAGCTACCCAGGGGCCTCCTCAAACCCATGTTAATTGAGGTTGGGTGAACTTGGGTGACATTTTAGCTCCACTGTCTGTGCATAAAGGGTCTGCTGAGCAGAAAGGGATGGCAAGGGAAATGTTTGACCTGTTCAAAGGGGTCAAAGAAACAGAACAATTCCCACTTTTGTAGAGGATCAGCTATCACCCTCATTGCAAAGGACCTTCATCATTTAGAGCAAGGAGATAGGGCAATTCTTGAGAGCACTGCCCCTCTTGGGCCACTCCAGGGCAGCAGCATTTGTATTTCAGTCTCAGCATCCTGGGGACATCATGGTCCCTGATAAAGATGAGCTAACATAGAAACCGAGTCACATGCTCACAGCTCTTCAATTCACAGCAAACAAAGATCAAGAATATTTCTCAATGTCTAGACTCAAGAAACTGCTGCCTATAAGAAACTCTGAGTTCTTATGGAAAGAACTCCAAGGATGAGAACTATAAACATAGAAACGTGCTTTTTAGGAGCTCCAGGTATGATCAGAGAACCTTTGCAGGAGAAAGGAGGCTGCCCTGCCACTGACTCTGGTGCTCTGCCTCCAGAAAGTGAAGACTTAGAAGTCCCTGTAACAGACTTAAAGGCATAGTGATAACAGTCTCATAATAGCTGCTAACACTGTGTGTCAGATTCTATGCTAAGTACCCATATTATTATTGTACCCGTTTTAAGGATTGGAAAAACTGAGGCCCTGGATGACTTCCCCAAAGACATATATAGCTCGAAAGACATAGAGTGAGAATTTGAACCCACATGGTCTGGCTCTTTTTAATGCTCCTATAAGGGAACTGAGCTAACCCCTCGACTGCAGAGAAAGGGTAGGGGTGAGTGTCCCATGTGTCTGTGAAGCAGAGAGCAGATGGGATTTTCCAGAACATTAACAAGATTTTTTGTTATTGGGGCTTCAGATTCACTTGACTAGCAGTGTGATCCTAAGATGATATAGTCGATAGAATTTGGATTTTAGAGTCATCTGGGTTTGAATCTTATGACTATGTTTGTACATTATCCCTTCCCTTCTCTAAGTTGAGTTTCCTCATCTGTAAAATAGGAATCATAGCACCCACTTTGCAGAGTTATTGGGAAGATTAGACATAATGACAAAATGCAATGCTCTGCCTATAGTATATGCTCAGTTTTTATTGTCATTATTGTTGCTGTTAATGCACTGAAGTGAGAACAATGCTAGCCCTAAATGAAGGTCAAAATTTACACAAGATCACAGGCCCCTCAAAGGAAGGGTCTGTGGTTTGGTTGTTTCCATAGCCCTAGACTAGAGGTCAGCAAGCTGCAGCCCGTGGCCTGGTCCAGCCCGCTCCCTGTTTCTGTAAATGGCTTGTTTGTGGAGCACGGCCACAAACCCATTCATTTTCCAGTTTGTGTTTGGCTGCTTTCAGACTCTGACAGCAAAGCTGAGTAGTTGCAAAGCTGGAAATATTTATTATCTGCCATTTTGCTGAAAAGGTTCATTGATCTTGCCCCAGACCATGGTTTAAGACCTGGTAGATAACAAGTGCTCAGAAATTCACTTCTCTAACCCGTGACCCTGGATCTGAACCTTGGCTTTCCCATTACCTTACCTTACTGTGTGACCTTAGATAAGTCCCTTTCCCTCTTATGCATTCAGCTTCTTTGAAAATTTGGTTTACATAAGTAGCCCTCAAACATGTAGCATAATCACCTGGAAGCCTTTTTTTTCTATGCAGATTCCTAAACCTCTTCTTCAGAGATGTTGACTCAGTCAGTCTGGGGAAGGACTCCAGAATCTGAATATTTTAAAGCTGTTTAGGTGACTGATCTGCAGCCAGCTCAGATGCCATTTGCCTTGTCCTCACACCCTAGTGAGCAAACAAATCACCTTCGAAGCCTGTTAAGAGTACAGATTTCTAAGCCTCACTTCCAGGGATTCTGACCAATAAATCCAGGGTGTCCCCTGTGAGTCCGTAAGTCGATTATAATGCCCAGGAGACAGTAGGGAGTGGTAGGGACTGTAGTGAGCCACAAGACCCATACCCCGCTAAAGGGACAGCCGCTATTCAGCTTTAACTACGTGTTAAGATGCAGGAACGTAGGCCTACCGTTGCCAGATCATTTCTTTTTCAAGGGAAGACAAAAGTTTCCGTGAACTCTTCCACTTATAAAATGTTGCCAGTTAATTCAATTTTAAAACATTCTTCCGGACAACTAAAATACTTCCGTAGGCGGTATTTGCCCTAGACCTCCAGCTAAATGATTTCCGAGATGCCTCCCAACTATAACCATCTAAGATGTAATTATTTCACAGCTATTTAAATGAAGCTGGCTTCCGGTCCCTCATTGCTTTCCATGCTTTACAAACATTCACTCGTTCAATCCTAAAACCCTTTTGACAGCTGAAGAAACTGAGAATAGAGAGGGCGGTAGGTGTCTGAACGGTGATGTGGATCCAGACAGGCTGGGACCGCAGAGCTCGCCGCCTCCATCCCCACCTCCCCCATGCCACTGGCTGACTCTGCTCTCTTTATCCCACGAGCACAGCAGACAGCCCGGCCCACCTTCTTTGCCCGCAAGTTTGAAGCTGTGGTGAATCAGGAAATCATCGGGCAGCTGGACTATTACCTGTATGGGACCTATCCCGCGGGCACGCCGGGCCTCCGCTCCTACTGGGAGAACGTCTACGACGAGCCCGACGGCATCCACAGCCTGAGTGACGTCACGCTGACTTTGTACCACTCCTTCTCGCGCCTGGGCCTCCGCCGGGCCGAGGCGTCGCTGCGCGCCCCCGGGGAGAGCAGCTGCAGGTGAGCCTGGAGGGGCGGGGCGGCCAGGGACGAGGGACAGCGTTCCTCTGCGGGGGCTGCGGCAGCACACCGTGCGTCTCCCTAAGAATCAGCCACGCGATGTCCCCGCCTTCAGAGCCTTTCCTGTCTAAGCCATCGTCACCCTTTTACCTTCTCAGAACAGCAGATCTAATATTTACCTACTTATTTCCTTTCTGTGGACTCATTCTTTTAAAAAACAAAAAATATTTATTGGGCTCTACCAGGTGTTAGTTGCGGCATGCATTATCTTTCAATTGTGGCATGTGGGATCTGGGCTTCCCTGGTGGCTCAGACAGTAAAGGATCTTGCCTTCAATGCAGATTCTCTCCCTGGGTCGGGAAGATCCCCTGGAAAGGGGAATGGCTACCCACTCCAGTATTCTTGCCTGGAGAATTCCATGGATAGAGGAGCCTGGTGGGGTACAGTACATGGGGTCACAAAGAATTGGACACGACTGTGACACACGCGCGCGCGTGCACGCACACACACACACACACGCAGGATCTAGTTCCACCAGGGATCAAACCCAAGCACCCTGCATTGGGAGTAAGGAATCTTAACCACTGGACCACCAGGGAAGTCCTGTCTTTCTGTGGGCTTATTCTTTAGGCTAATATACATATTTTAGAAGAAAGCTTTATGCACGATTTTAGATAGTTGTTTGTTTTAAATGGAAAGTAATCATGAAAATACAGAACTTTTTTTTTTTTACTTTTTGTTTTAGAAAATGTCAGATATTTACTTAATGGGGAGAAAAATGAAATCCCATCTCCCATCGCCAGCTCTAGTGATTACCGACTCCCAGGCAGTGCAGTTTCATCTCTGCCTTCATCCCCTTTCCCCTCCTCCCAGATCAGTTTGAAGCAAATTCCGTAAACATTTCACATGTCTCTGAAAATTGACTCCTTAAAACACGACCATACTATCTTTGTCAGACCTAAGAACATAACCAGTAACATCATGGAAGGCAGAACCATTATTTAAAGCGTTCACGTAACCTTTAGAATCATCTCATCTACCACTGGTGGGTACTAGTTGATACTTCAGAAAAGAATGTTCTAGAATATTTGGAAAGAAGAGGGAAGGTGGGGAAAGGATTCAACATCACCCCCACCTGCCCTGCCTTTCCCTAAGCCTACCAAACCCTTTTAATTTGGGGCTGCTTCTCTTCCTCTTCAGTAATATGCATTGCAGATATTTCATAATTGCAAGGATTACGTGTCCTGTTTCTTTCGCTCAGCATTGTAATATTAGCCCCTCCTCTCCTTGCTCCTCTGCAGCTTTCCATAATGATAATGACCCTTTTTAATGCCGCTGGTATTCCATTGAGTAGAAATTCCAGAGTTTGCTTAATCCAGCCCTTTCCTGTTGCCATTGTTCTGATGAATATCTTTTTGCAGAAAGCCTCTTTTTTTTCGTTCCCCTTTCTGATTATTTCCTGAGGATGGACTCCCAGAAGTGCCTCCAATCTTTCTCCTCTTTCTTGTTCTGCCTCTGCCTCCTCCTCCCACCTTCCTCTTTAAACAACAAAGAAAAAATTATTAGCATCAGTCTTTCTCCTCTGAGCCTTCTATGTGTCCCTCCTTGCCCTGCTCTTCCTTCCTCTCAAGAACAGAAGGGGGACAGGAAAGGAACTATTTTGTTCTACAAAACTCTGAAAACATGGAAGGTTTTCCTGACTGGGACCCCATGCAGATCAGCTGTTTTTCCACATGCCTGCAACAATTTTCCCCTCAGCCTTCTCTCTCCTCTACCTGCAGGTCCTGATTTAGTTTGAAACAACCAGAATGGGTTTGAAACCCAGAAACTGCTGTTTGAGCTCCACCCTTACTAGCTATTGACCTTGGACAAGTCTTGAACCTCCCTGAGCCTCAGTTTCCTCATCTGTAAAATGGGAATCATAATAAGCCTTACAGCATAAGGTGTTGTTAGGTTTAAAGGCGATAATCCTCTAAAACTACTTTACTAGTCATGTATTATTATTCTCATTATCCCCATTTTAACAGTATTTTATATATGAAGTGCTTTAGTAAATGTTTATGCCATTGTTGGTATCTTAGTTGCCAGTATTCTTAAGCTACAGCTGTGTGAGCTACTGCTCCATCACTGGTCATATGAACTGTCTATCGGTTCCTCTGTACTATCCTTTGTTGACTCCCCACTCAATCTACCTTTTCCGAGGCTTCCATTCCCTCTGTGAAGCTGGCTAAAAGCTTCCCCAGTAGCCCACCTCCCACCTTTCCTCATTTGAAATCAGATTTTCCTTTAACACTCCCATTGCTAGTAACAGCAGTGCCTCAGGTCAAGGTCATCAGTGAATGCCTTTTCCTCCCTGCTAGTCCAGGGGCAGAATCCCTGTCCCAGGAGCCACAGTATATGGCCCCCGTAGATGACACAGTGCCTGATGCTTGGAAGGCAAATATCGTTTCAAGAGTAGTTTTAATCCCAGGTTTCATAGCATTTGTAAGGTAAATAATCTTAGATGAAATTCTGAAAGACACCTCCAAGTGATTTATGACTGCTGAAATTTTCTTCTGCTATTTGTTTTGGGATTAAGCAAGCCATCAAGTTGCCTCAGGCCTGGAATCCTTTGGCTTCTACTTCATTTTTTATTATAATGGAACCCTAGTGCCTTGCTGTGGGCAAAGCCAATACATTTATTAATACAAGCCTAAAAATAAATCAGGACAAAGGACCCTTATCCCAAGAGGCAAAAGAGAGTAAATTCCTACCCCAGAGCTATCTGGGGAAAAAAGTAGAAACTTTATTTCAAAAATCTCATTTTCTCTGGACATTTCGTGCAGATTGTGGGTTTCTAGTCTATAGTATACACTTGCATAAAAAAATGTTTATTGATTTTTTTTCTCATTAGAAGATAACATTTATTCATTGCAGAAAATTTCAAAATGGCAGATGGAGAGAACAAGAAAATGAAAGTTTGCTTGAGAGTCCCTTTCAGAGATAAGGCTGTCAGTGTTTTATTACGGGTCCTCAAATTCAAATGTGGTCTAGGGCCAGGAAGGAAGCATGTGTCCTTAGCTAAGGATGGACTGATCCTATGGACCAGGGGCCCCTGGGGTCCCGGTGCCGAATTCCAGCACATCCTTGCCCTGTGGGAATGTACACTTGGAGCTGTCAATCACATCTCCTGATTTTTTCAGACAGATTAGAAATCCACATTTTTGTGTGAGCTTCCCAAATTTTTTTAATGCCCACCTCATTTAAATAAGAAATAAAAACACCTTTGGGCCAAGCAGATGCACCAGAGGCATCGTTTAGGTTCTGTTGTGTTGCATCTGGCATCTTCTACTGCATCTAGTTACAATTCTCCTTTCAGTTTTAGTTACTTTATTACCTTATACAGTCTAGCGGAGGTACCAATGGACTTTGTGTTCAGTTCTCGTTGCAGGTTCCCTAGATGTATCTTAGAAGCAAAGGGTTCAAGAGTATATCCTTCTAGAATCTTCACTCAAACCTTAAGTATCAATTGAGCATCTATCATGTGGCAGGCTCTGTGTTAGGCACTGGGCACTCAGCCATGACCCAGACAGACCAGGCCCCAAGCTCAAGGTCCTCCCATTCTAGTGTGAAGACGGGCAGTACCCCAGCTCACAGCAACAAGAACAAAAGTCTCTAAAGATAAATGCCCTTCAGAGAGTGAGGATAAGCTCAAGTAACAACAGTGAGTTGGTGACTTAAGAGTCAGCAGTCAAGGAAGATCTCTCTGAGATGGTAACATTTAGCCAAAAAGATAAGACAGAGAGCCCATATGATCAGTAGAGGAAAAGAACATCTGCAGCAGAGAGAATGTCCTGTGCAAAGGCCCTGGGCTAGAAATGAGCTTAGGGTGTTCAAGACTCGAAAGTAAGGTTCACATGGCTAGAAGGTGGTGAATTGGGACAAAGTGAAACAAAATGAGGCTAGAGAAAGAGGCAGGACCTTGTAGACCAGGTAAGGAAGTTGGGTTCTGTCCAAGCATAAACAGAGCCCCTTGTGGTATTTAAGGAAGGGATGACAGATATGGCTACTTTGAGAATCTATTACAGCAGACAAAAGAAGGAGGAAAAGTAAGGCAGCTCCAGCAAAGGTCCAGGTAAGACATGATGGTGGCTTGGACCAGATGCTGGCCATGCATAGGACAGTGGAGAATGGGTTCAGGTGGAGAAAACAGGACTTCTCGGAAGAAGGAACATGAGCAATGCAAGGTTAACTCCTCGTTTTCTTGACCGCTTGTTTACCTGACCGCTTAGCAGCATCCCATATGACTGACTGCCCCCTTCTGGAAACACTTGCTTCTTTTGACTTCCATGGTAATAATTTCTCTTGCTTTTCTTCAGCTTTCACTAGTCCACCCAGCTTACAGAATGAGCCCTGACAGTGAATTATTTATCCATTGCAATAATGTCACGTAACAATCTAGCCCCAAGTTGGGGTTTTGAAACGATAAGCGTTTACAGAGACTTGAAGCTTGCAGGTTGAGCTGAGCAGTGTTCCTGGGCTCTGCTGGCATCTCTCCCGCTTCTGTAGCCAGGGGCGGGTCAGGAGGGAGGCTCAGTTGCTCTTGGCTGGCAGTTGTTGGTCGGTCTAGGATGGCTTCAGCTGGGATACCTGGGGTGGCTCAGCTCTGCTCCAAACATCTCATCTTCCCATGCGTTAGCCCACATGTGCTCTCACAGTGATCACGGAGGAGCAAGAGAGGGGATGGAAAATGTGCAAGGCTACCTGGGATCCGGGCTCAGAACTGGCATGATACCTCATCTCCTGCTGGCCAAAGCAAATTTGAGAAGGGGAAATAGACTCACCTCACTGCTGCAAGGAAACCCACCACGTCACCTGGGAAAGAGACAGAAGAAGTGACAATTTGGGGACATCAATGCAGGCAACCCCAGGACACTTTCACAGCACCATCTATGCTGTCTCCACAAGGAGACATTTAAGTTTAAATTAACTCAGATGTAAAATGCGGTCCCTCAATCACACCAGCCGTATGTCAAGAGCTCCGTCATCAGCAGTGGTTAGGGTTACTGGGCTGGATGGTGCAGATGTAGAATATTCCATCATGGCAGCAAGTTCTGCAGCACAGGGAGGGTTTTCTGCTTCCAAAGTCCAGACCCAAGTGGACCTGTGACAGCCGGGAATGTGCGGTGAGCAGTCTGAAGACAGGGCAGGTTGTTTTTTTTTTTCGCTCAGAGCCCCGGAGGCACCTGGTAACAAGGCAGTGATTTCAGCAGACGCATAACACAGGAAGGCAGCTTCCCTGTTATAATCAGACGTAAAGACTTAAACTCCAGGGCAGGACCAGAGGGAAAGCAGTGAGCAGGACAGTGATTTATGGAATGCTGGAACCACAAGCATCCCATGAGTGCCCTGCACCCCACACAGTGCAGAAGCCAGCAGCTTTTCATTTTACAGCCAGGAAGGACAAAGACCTAGGCTTGTCCACGCTCGTCCTTCCTTCTCTGTCTGCTCTCCTCCCTCCTCTGGGCATCTGTTTAGCTTCCCTGCCCCTTTCAGCCCCTTTGTGGATCAAAAACCTGCATCTTAAAACATGCTATTTATCTATGTATGTATTTATCTCAGATTGGCAATACTTTTTAAGCACCATACCCAGTGCTTTGGTGAAAAGGACGGTGAGAGTGTAAATTGGAACAACCTTTCTGATAAATTTATACAACAGACATCAAGAGCCTCTTGGAGATTAGCAAGGGAGAAAGATGTTTCCCAAAACACTTTTGCTCAAGGATGCTTACTGCAGCATTGTTTAGAATGGCAAAAAAAAAAAAATTAGAAACAAGTTGAACACTCAATGATGGGGAACTTTCTCTCTCTATAAAACCATATTTTGGTATTATAGTTCCATGTCACAGTATTACATCCACTGGAATAATGTATACACACACACAAAAAAATCATGTTTTCAGAGACTATTCAAAGACGTGATAATGATCAGGAAATACGATGAAGCAAAACCAGGACAGAGCCAATGTGTATATTATGATCCCAGCTATAGAGAATTTATGTAAATATGTGCATAGAAAATAAGGCTGAAAGGAAATATGTCATGATGACATTGTTTGCACACCATTGTCGCTTCTGAATACCCAGCACCAGCTGCTAAGTCACTTCAGTCGTGTCTGACTCTGTGCGACCCCATAGATGGCAGCCCACCAGGCTCCCC
>SJYV01024844.1:0-10233 GCA_006410875.1 Neotragus pygmaeus | reverse complement strand
TGATCTTCATTTTTTGAATGTTGAGTTTTAGGCCAGCTTTTTCACTCTCCTCTTTCACTTTCATCAAGATGCTGTTTAGTTTTTCTTCTCTTTCTGCCATAAGGGTGGTGTCATCTGTGTATCTGAGGTTATTGATATTTCTCCTGGTAGTCTTGATTCTATCTTATGCTTCATCCAGCCTGGCATTTCGCATGATGTAAGTTAAATAAGCAGCGTGACAATATACAGCCTTGACATACTCCTTTCCCAATTTGGAATCCCAGTCTGGTATTCCATGTCCAGTCTGACTGTTGCTTCTTGACCTACATACAGATTTCTCAGGTAGCAGGTTAGGTGGTCTGGTATTCCCATGTCTTTAAGAATTTTCCACANACAGCCTTGACATACTCCTTTCCCAATTTGGAATCCCAGTCTGGTATTCCATGTCCAGTCTGACTGTTGCTTCTTGACCTACATACAGATTTCTCAGGTAGCAGGTTAGGTGGTCTGGTATTCCCATGTCTTTAAGAATTTTCCACAGCTTGTTGTAATCTACACAGTCAAAGGCTTTGGCATAGTCAATAAAGCAGAAGTAGATGTTTTTCTGGAGCTCTCTTGCTTTTTTGATGATCCAATGGATGTTGGCAATTTGATCGCTGGTTCCTCTGCCTTTTCTAAATTCAGCTTGAATATCTGGAGGTTCACGGTTCACGTACTGTTGAAGCCTGACTTGGAAAATTTTGAGCATTACTTTGCTAGAGTGTGAGATGAGTGCAATTTGCAGTAGTTTGGGCATTCTTGGCATTGCCTTTCTTTGGGATTGGAAAGTAAACTGACCTTTTCCAGTCCTGTGGCCACTGCTGAGTTTTCCAAATTTGCTGGCATATTGCATACAGCACTTTCACAGCATCATCTTTTAGGATTTGAAATATCTCAACTGGAATTCCATCACCTCCACTAACTTTGTTCATAGTGATGCTTCCTAAGGCCCACTTGGCTTCTCATTCCAAGATGTCTGGCTCTAGGTGAACCCAGGCATCTTGAAGCCAGGTGAACCCAGGATGTTACTCAGTTCTGTTTTTCAAACACTTGGTTGTTGGACGTATGGGGAGCCTGCACACACTAAGCCAACTATATAGAACTAGGCAGCTGATGGGTGTGGCCTGCCTTTCGGTTCTGAATTCTTTTAATTCCCTTTGGTAGTTGTGAAATAAGTTTGCTTTGTACTGGCAGTGTAAATATTAACTGACTTTTGTCTTCTCTTAAAATGATGATCAGTGATTTTTAGATTTTTTTAGAAACCAATTTTGGTGAACCACATATATTTTAGGTACTATTATTTAGTTTAGTTATAGCTTAATTGGTTTGAAAGGAAGGCACCATGAGCCAAGGAATGCAGACAGCCTCTAGAAACTGAAACAAAACAGGAAATAGATTCTTCCTACAGCCTCCAGCAGGAATGTAGCCCTCCAACACCTTTGATTTCAAACTCCTATCACAACTGTATGGGAATCCTTTGCTATAGCAGCAGTAGGAAACTAATACAGGAGGGATTGCCTGACATTAAGAATTGTACTTCCCAAGTGGCTCACTGGTAAAGAACCTGTCTGCCAGCACAGGAGATGCAGGAGACATGGGTTCAATTCCTGGGTCAGAAAGATTCCCTAGAGAAGGAAATGGCAACTGGATCCAGTATTCATGCCAGGAAAAACCCCATGGACAGAGGAGCCTGGCGGGCTACAGTCCAGGGGGGTCACAAAGAATTGAATGTGACTTGATAACTAAACAAAAGCATTCGTAATTATAGGTCATTTGAATTATAAGAGACTATTAATACTAACTTGGATACAGACTTTCTTTTTCTTCAAAGAAACAGTGGCTTGTCCTTATACAACTAATTTATGTATGTAAATGATACGGTAGGAAATCCCAACAAGGAACACTTTTATAGCTTTCCTTAGTAGCCTCCATGAAGCCTTCGCCACGTCTTGTTTTCCAGGGATAGCAGGTCAGGGAAGCCCAGCTTCAGAGGAACTGACTTTACAGTGTCACTGTGTCCCCTCTGACTCTCTAGTGAACCAAATGCTTCTAGGAAGCGACAGAACGATTGCCCTGAAGCAAAGCCTTAAAGACACAACATTCCCATAAAGATGTTAAACGCACTGCTTTCTTTTACAGTTTTTATACGGATTCTAAGACTATATGAATTATGTAATGTTGAGTTCATTGCTCCTTTGAAAACTATTTAGATTCTGGCAGCTTACAAGTCTCTATTTTGTAGTGTTAATATTTTATTGTTTTTCAAGAAAATTTTGATTTTCGAGTATTTTAGATTTTTTAATTTAAGTGAAGGGAAGCTTTGATTTTTAGAATGTGAGATCCTGTGGAAATACTAGATATGTAGAGAGAATATTGGTACTGGTAGCACTGAAGTCTGTGGTTCTTTTTTCAGGGGAACAGGTACCAGAATTTATGTTATTTATATTTGACATTCTAAGGCAATTTAAAAAATCCAACTGTAGGTTATAAGGCAAATCAAATTAGCATAGAAAATGACACTGTTATGAAGCTATGATTCCCTGTATCAAGTTTTGTGATCTACAGGCTTAATCTTAAGCACAATCATTGAAACTTGACAATGTTATGGGAGTAGGATTTACGCAGCTCTCTGCAGCGTATTTTATCCCACCCCTTCTCCATCAGTAATCAGAAGTCTTGCTTCATTAGATTCTGTGGACATTTTGGGTCATTTGAGCAAGGGAACCACATCACTCATCTAATTCGAGTCTGGTATGGGAGAAGGAGGGCTTCCCTGGTGGCACAGTGCTAAAGAGTCTGCCTGCAGTGCAGGAGACCGGAGTTCGATCCCTGGGTTGAGACGATCNTTGGGTCATTTGAGCAAGAGAACCACATCACTCATCTAATTCGAGTCTGGTATGGGAGAAGGAGGGCTTCCCTGGTGGAACAGTGGTAAAGAGTCTGCCTGCAGCGCAGGAGACCGGAGTTCGATCCCTGGGTTGAGACGATCCCCCTGGAGGAGGGCATGGCAACCCACTCCAGTATTCTTGCCTGGAGAATCCCCATGGACAGAAGAGCCTGGCGGGCTGCAGTCCATGGGGTCGCACAGAGTCAGACATGACTGAAGCAACTAGGCATCAGCAGCATGGGAGAAGGAAGTGGGAGGTCAGATGCTTGTGTCCTGGTGGGTGTGGCCTGCAAGCTGAGATTTAAGACACCCACATCCGTTGCCTTCTCATTTCCTTAAAGAGTTCTGCTTGGGGTTCCCCAATGCTTGGTACATTTTTTTTAAATCCAGACTCAGAATAACTGTGATGAACCCCCACATCCACATTGCCTCTCTCTTACTGCCATCTAGATGTTGCCACACTTGATTTATCTATCCTCTCTTTTCTCTATTTTACCTGAAGCGCTTTAAAGCAAATCTTTCTCATTGTTGTATTGACCCCTCATTCTTTAGTAGGCATCCCTCCAAATTTAGTTGCCAGATTTTAACTCTGCTTCTTTTCCATCTTTCTTCTCCAACAAAAGCTGGGTATGCAGAAGCTGTGAGAGAGAAAGAGAATCTGAGTTGACCATAGTTACTTAGTTCAATATTTTACAGTGAAGGAATAATTTTGTTTTTAATTTGCTGTAACACTTTTTAAACCCCTCGTAAAGAAAGTAGGGGGCTTCCCTAGTAGCTCAGCTGGTAAAGAATCTGTCTGCAAAGCAGAAGACCCCAGTTCAGTTCCTAGGTCGGGAAGATCCCTTGGAGGATAGGCTACCCACTCCAGTATTCATGGGTTTCCCTGGTGGCTCAGACGGTACAGAATCTGCCTGCAATGCAGGAGACCTGGGTCCAGTCCCTGGGTTGGGAAGATCCTCTGGAGGAGGGCATGGTAACCTAGTCTAGTATTCTTGCCTGGAGAATCCCCAGGGACAGAGGAGCCCAGCAGGCTGCAGTCTGTAGGGTCGCAGAGTTGGACACAGCTGAAGCAACTTAGCGTAGCACAGCAGCACATCCATCGACACCTCAGAGAAATTACTTTTTAGATCAGTATTTGTCATCCTAGAAAACCAGTGGGGCTTGAGCAACTATGATAACAGAGGGAAGCACTGACCTTAGAAGGCAAAGGCATCAGAGTTTATGTAGGATTTGCAAACTCAGTGCCTCTAGGGACCAACAGCGTTTGGAGTGGTCAGCTGAAGAAAATAGGTTTAAGCTGCTTGTATTGTGATAAGCAAGGAACCTGTCTAATACGATAGATATTAACTTGTTGTTTCATAACACAGCACTTCAGTGGTCAACAGAAGGGCCAAACAGAAACCTCGGAGATCACCATTTGGTGACTAATGTTGTATCACGTGGGGTGCTAAAGGTGATAGGCTGTTACGTATGAGTGAGGGAGTAATCATCACTCGGTCGTGTCCGACTCTTTGCAAGCCCATGGACAGTAGCCTGCCAGGCTCCTCTATCCATGGAATTCTCCAGGCAAGAATACTGGAGTGGGTTGCCATTTCCTTCTCCATGTTACGCACGGGTCCCACACAAGAGCAATACTACTAGGGGCAGGATTCTGGAAACTTGGGAGCACAGGGGTATGGGGAAAAGGGTATGGCTCTTTCCCCATAAAGAGCCATGAAGCTTAAGATCATTTTCTTTACATTATTTAGACCAGATCCTTCCTTGACTAGTGGGAAAATTGGTTGCTTCTATTATCCTTCATGGTTAATTAATGGAGGTGTACCTGAATTACCTGTATAGCTTTGTCAATATACAGTAATATCTGAAATTATTCATGCCCCCCACAATAAGATTTTGGTTCACCAAGTCTGATTTGGAGCAAGTTTTGAAAAAACTCTCGGCTTGGTTCAAGTATGGACACATCATTAAAGACCTGTGCCTTTGGATGTAGGGGTCTCTGTTTACTCTCTGAAGTATGAGAGTATCTCTGCTCTCAAAATACCCATGTAGGGTGCTTAGCTGTGTTGCAGTTTGGCACATTTAAATTGTCAAAGTGAATGATTTCATTCCATAAAAGGAGAATGGAAAAAAAGAGAACATATGTAATTTAAGAGATGGATGTAGGTTTTATGAGGAAGGATGGAAGAGGAATATTAAGATTGAGCTTTTGGCCAGTTCATGTATAGCAAACCGAGTGTAAGAAAGACATATATCTATACCTGGTTCGGCTTTAACAAAGGCAAAGCGTAGTCCCTAAGTTATAACAAATCCAGGCAACAAACATCGTTACAGCGCAACTAGACTTTCTGTTTGTTCTGCTTTCCAAGAAGGGCCTCTCACTGCATACGAATTTTTATTTCAATCAAGGCAATTCAGGATTAATCACTAAAGATATAACAGTAAGTACTTGCCAGAGGGCAGACATATCTATGTAGTAGACCTTTAGATTAGAAATAAGAATTTTCTAACAGAAAAAGTTGTTGGACACTTAAAGTTATCAGAGAAGATTCAGAATTTCCGCCATTGCAGAATCAGAAATATTAATTAAAAGGAGGAACCCTCTATGTTTTTTTCCCTGCAACACACCACTCTCTCTCTCTCTCTCTCTCTCTCTCTCACACACACACACACACACACACACACACACACACACACACACACACACACACACACAGAGTCTATCTTACACATATCCACCTGACATGTTTATTATACATATATGTATGTGTATATATACACACAGACACACACACAGATATACTGTAGAAGGAAATGGCAACCCACTCCAGTGTTCTTGCCTGGAAAATTCCATGGATTGAGGAGTCTGGTGGGCTACAGTCCATGGGGTTTCAAAGAGTCGGACACGACTGAGCAACTTCACTTTCTTTCTTTCTGTAGTTCCTTTTGGAGAAGGAAATGGCAACCCACTCCAGTGTTCTTGCCTGGAGAATCCCATGGACAGAGGGGCCTGGTGGGCTGCAGTCTGTGGGGTTGCAAAGAGTCAGACATGTCTAAGCAACTAACACACACACACATTCACCACCACTTCAACCTCATTCCCTCTCTCTCACACACACATGCTCTCTCTCTCTCTCTCTCTCTCTCTCTCACACACACACACACACACATACATACACACACACACACACTTTCTCTCACTCTCTCCTCTGCACCTCGCCCATCCCTGCAGTAGGAACCTTCTATCTTAATTAGTTGAGACATGATACCTAGAGCCAGCATTCTGAACTCTCACTGCTGTACTGGGATCTCCTGCTCTTTGGTAAGCCTTTCACCATCATAGTCCTGCTGTGGGTAAGGTTAGACACAGTGCAATTACAGGAGGGGACCATTGTTTGCTGATTGTTTGTTGATATTTCCTAATGTCTTCTAAGGAATAGGTCATTATCTTTAACTCTATTTGGATGGTTTCCTACTCAGTGACTATTTTGTTGGCAAAATGCCTCCATTTTGACCCAAGTTCCTATTACTTTTGTCTATGACCACACTTACACAGTGCTAGTGGTAAAGAACCTGCTTGTTAATGGAGAAGACATAAGAGATGAGGGTTTGATTCTTGGTTCAGGAAGATCTCCTGGAGAAGGGGATGGCAACCCACTCCTGTATTCTTGCCTGCAGAATCCCATGGACAGAGGAGCCAGGCAGGCTACAGTCCACGGGGTCATAAAGAGATGGACATGACTGAAGCTACTTAACACGCATGCACACTTTCACAAGAAATATGTATATTATAGAAGAAAGCTGTGAATATGTACCTCATCTCATCTCTGGCTTCCTAACAGACACTGTGCTGAGGGCTTTGCTTGGATTGTCTCCCTGATCCACACCACACTCTGCAGAGCTGTGAGGAGCTGTTCCAGCCTCTCTTTGCAGATGCGAAACTGAGGCTCAGAGAGCCAGGAGGCGTTCCTAGCCACACACCTAAGGAAGGATGCTGTTGGTATTCATTCTAAGTCTGACTTCAGGGTTTAGACACTGAATCACTCTGTTGTTACATTCATGGTTTCCAGTTGGGAATTTACAATAAAATATCTTTAGAAATGGCAACCCACTCCTATATTCTTGCCTGGAAAATCCCATGGACAGAAGAGCCTGGCGGGCTACAGGCGCAAAGAGTGGGGCACGACTGAGCCGCCTGAGTGACTGAGCACGCACGCATCTTTAGAATGTTGGCTCTCAAACTTGGCCGCACTTGGGAATCACTTGGGAGTTTAAAAAAATTACAACTGGTAGCTGGATCCCACCCTCTTATGTTCCGAGTTCATCAGTGTGGAGCGTGGCCTTGACATTGGAAATTTTTTAAAGTCTCTCAGGTGATTTTGAAGTACGGCCAAGTTTGAAAACTACTGCTTTAAAACAGTGCAAAGTTTTAAATTCCTGTTCTAATGTTAGTAAAAAAAATTAAAGAATATTTTTATGACTGAAATACTACATATTTGCTTTAGAAACCAGAGGCAAACCAAAACAAAATATTTAAATTGTCTACAGTTCTTGAACGATGACCAATACAGTTATTTGTTTTTTCCTGTTCCTGTATTTAAAGTCTTAACTTAATGTTGTTCTTTGATATAATTTTATATATTAATGCTAGATTGTTTTATATCTGTTTTTTTTATATTTACATGCTTTACTGGACTGAGAAATTATTGATCCTTTTGCAACATAATTATGTTGTTGGATTAACCCTTATAGGCCAGTAACCATCAAAGTGAAAGAGTATCTCTGTTTCTACAGAGTTTGTGTTTTATTCAAGGTAGCACTTAAAAAACTAATTTAGATGTCTTTACTTTTTCAAAAAATGTAATTTGATTGTAGTTCTTGCCTGGAGAATCCCAGGGACGGGGGAGCCTGGTGGGCTGCCGTCTCTGGGGTCGCACAGAGTNACAGAGTTTGTGTTTTATTCAAGGTAGCACTTAAAAAACTAATTTAGATGTCTTTACTTTTTCAAAAAATGTAATTTGATTGTAGTTCTTGCCTGGAGAATCCCAGGGACGGGGGAGCCTGGTGGGCTGCCGTCTCTGGGGTCGCACAGAGTCGGACACGCCTGAAGCAGCCGCAGCAGCAGTAGTTGCTTTCCAGTGTTGTGTTAGTTCAGGTATACAGCAAGGTGATTCAGTTATATCTATATCTATATTAATTCCTTTTCATATTCTTTTCACACATAGGTTATCCTAGAATTTTGAGAAGGGTTCCCTGTGCTGTGCAGTAGGTATTTGTTGGTTGTGTATCTTATACATAGTAGTGTTAGATGTCTTTCCTTTGTACTCCAGGGATCGAACCCATGTCTCCTCATTGGCAGGTGAGTTCTTTACTGGTGAGCCACCGGGGAAGCTGGGGATGCCTTACAATAGGTAAGGTGCAAATCCCGCAACAACGGGAAAAAGTCCTCTACTTCCAGAAACATCCCAGCTTTGGCCCCCTAGGGCTTCCCCGATGACTTAGTGGGTAAAGAATCCGCCTTTCAAAACAGGAGACACAAGTTCGATTCCTGGGTCAGAAGGATCCCCTGGAGAGGGAAATGGCAACCCACACCAGTATTCTTGCCTGGGAAATGCCATGGACAGGAGGAGCCTGGTGGGCTGCAGTCCATGGGGTCACAAAGAGTCAGATAGGACTGAGTGAGCACCCACACACTTAGTCATCCCTGGGAATGGCCCCTCTTCCGTCTTTCCATCTCCCCACCCTACTCCCTTGCCTGTTGTAATAAAAAGGCTTTCAGAGTAAAACTAAGTAATTCTCAGTGTTTGCTGCTTCTCAGATATTTTCCTGATAAAGCTTTGGATGAGAGACTACTGTAGTTTAATGGGGTTTGGTGGCGATGCAGCCAGAGCCCATCAGTTAGCAGCTGGGACTGTCCCGTCACGTTCTTTTCCTCCTCTTCTCGGTGATGAGGAAGAACTTAAGTTAAAGGTGGGGAGAAGACTCGTGCTTTGGCAGATGGATGGGCTATTGACCCACAGGGGAAAGGGGCAATCTGGGAGGTGTTACTGGTTTGCCTGGTGAACCAGTCTTGTCTGCCGTTCAGCCCAGCCAGTTCTGGGCTGCTCCCTGAGTGTTTTTGGTCCTGCAGCCGCAAAACAAGATCTCTCTGCATTTCATGATTTATGGAGGATTTCCTTTTTCTGGATCAACATCTTAACATGATAATCAGTCGATTCCTTAATCACAAGGCTTGTAAATCCCGATTATAATTTCTGTATGGCTCAAAAAAAATCTTATATTTTAAGAATATATTAATGATCTTTACTGGCTTATTATTGCCCATTTTAAAATGCATTTTTTTTTTAAAAAGGAGAATTTGAAAGTGTAAGCATTTTACTTTGTGAATGCATGGAGTACATGCATGATTTATGTTGCTGAAATCCTTCAGCATTGAGGCATTTATGTAGTTCCAAAAACTGTAAGAAAAATTAGAAGCTATTTCTCCATCTTTCTTTACCGTCTTTATATAGAATTCACAATGGCTTTTAAAGCCATTAAAGATAGTTAAAACCATCAGACATCCTGCTTTACTAAGAAATTAACAACAACAACAACAGCAAAATGAAAGAATAAGATAGCAAGCCCGGTTTATTTACCTGTGAAATGTGTGTCTCACTCACTCTAAGGCCATAATGAAAGAGAAGGAATCCTTAAAGTGACATCGTGTCATATAGCAGAAAAATTAAATAAAGCATACAAGAGGTGATACTTATTTAAATACCAGATTTATTCAGTCAGTCCCACTGACATGCAGATATTTCTGGAGTGTTGTGCCAGTCACTGGAGCCAGGGGTGTTTTATCATTTAATGGTACTTCTCTGCTGCACTCGATGAGCTGTCCTGGAAAAACATTTTGAAGCAATAAAGCATCCATTTGGCTCGTAAGTAAAGAGGGAGGCACTGCTCTTTGCATTAACTATTTATTGAGGAAGAGGAGTGACCAATTGCTAATGAGCTTTATCCGGAGAGCATAGTGGAAAACAGAAGAAAAGTGAGGTTCTGTTCAATTTCATGTGCAATTAACAAATACTCAGTGCTGAGTGGTTCGTGGTCCCCGTCCACGTAACTTCTGGCCAGCTGTATTTAAGCACGAGTGCCTGTGCAGTATACTAAAGTCCCCTTGGTCTGCGGAAGGATTGTTAGCCTTAACTAATGACGGTTGAGAGGAGGCAGTAGGCAATGACTGGTGAGTAGCTACAACTGTGCTGAACTCTGTAGCTTTGAATAAAGGACTTATTTCCTAAGATGAACTGTAGTGATTGAAGCTTGCCAGTTTACTCTTTTAGAGA
>SJYV01024843.1:0-15166 GCA_006410875.1 Neotragus pygmaeus | reverse complement strand
AGCATTTCTCATGATGTACTCTGCATATAAGTTAAATAAGCAGGGTGACAATATACAGCCTTGACGTACTCCTTTTCCTATTTGGAACCAGTCTGTTGTTCCATGTCCAGTTCTAACTGTTGCTTCCTGACCTGCATACAGATTTCTCAAGACGCTGGTTAGGTGGTCTGGTATTCCTATCTCTTTCAGAATTTTCCACAGTTTGTTGTGATCCACACAGTCAAAGGCTTTGGCATAGTCAATAAAGCAGAAATAGATGTTTTTCTGGAACTCTCGTGCTTTTTCCATGATCCAGCGGATGTTGGCAATTTGATCTCTGGTCCTTCTGCCTTTTCTGAAACCAGCTTGAACATCAAGGAGTTAGAACAGTTATTATAAAAAAAGAAAAAGAAGTGTTAACAACTGTGGTTGAAGATGTAGATAGTAGAACCCATATTCAAATTAGAACCCTTGTACATTGCTAATGAGAATGTAAAATGCTGCATCCTCTGTGGAAAATAGTTTGAGAGTGTCATATAAAGGTTAATATCTACTTCTCAAATGACGATGCAGCCCCATTCTTAGGTATTTATCGAAGCAGAAATTAAAACAATGTTCACACAAAAACCTGTATGCAATTGTTTGCAGCAGCCTTATTCATAACTTCCAAAAATCGGAAATAACCCAAATGTTCCTCAAGTGGAGAATAATAAACTGTGGTACACTCATATAATGGAGTATCATCAGCAATTAAAAGGTACAAAATACTGATACACACAACATGGGGTAATCTCAAATGTACTAGCCTAAGTAAAAGCAGCCAGACATATGATACTTTATAAAGGGGAAAACTATGGGATAGTAATTGAAACCAGGAGTCAAACAGATAGATGTATGCAGGTGTTCATAATAGCATTATTGACAGTAGCCAGAAGGTAGAAGTAACTCAAAAGTCCATTGATTCATGAATGGATAAACAAAATGTGGTCTTCATACACAATGGAATTTTATTCAACCTTAAAGAAGGAAGGAAATTCTGAAACATGCTATGACATGGATGAATCTTTAAGACATTACACAAGTGAAATAAGCCAAACACAAAAAGAAATACATGGTATGATTCTACTTAAATGAACTAAGTAGGAAAGGCAAATTCATAGAGACAGAAGATAGAACAGAAGTTACCAGGGGCTGGGGGAAGGATAAGATAGAGAGTGACTCCTCAATGAGTACAGATTTCTGTTTGAGATGATGACAATGTTCTAGAAATAGATTCTGGTGATAGTTACACCCACATTGTGACTTCACACACTGCTACTAAACTATACACTGTAAAACGGTTAAATGACAACTTTTAAGTTATAAATATTTTACCAAAANATTTCTGTTTGAGATGATGACAATGTTCTAGAAATAGATTCTGGTGATAGTTACACCCACATTGTGACTTCACACACTGCTACTAAACTATACACTGTAAAACGGTTAAATGACAACTTTTAAGTTATAAATATTTTACCAAAAAAAAAATTTAAGTACATGCAGGATGCAAGATGGCATTACTGGGAAGGTAATGCTTCAGGGGAAGATTGTTAACAGAAAGAAACAGGTGTGGAAATCATATTTCAAGGGAGGAAATATAAGATCCTACAAAAGAAAAAAAATCACTCTATTTTAGACCCCACAATTTTTCTCCCCAATCCTCAAGAAATTGAGGCAGTAAATCATACTTTGCTACACAGAAAGAACTAAGTGTATTTGAATTAGAAATCTTGGACACAAACCAAACTTGTTGTGACAGAAAGGACACAGACACCACCTTGCTGGGAATCGTAGAGGCTAATTCTGGGACAATTTCAGCATCAATTAAATAATGATATTAGCAGATTACAGTCAACTGAAGAAACAACAAACTGTGCTTCCAGAATCACAGAAATAAACAGAAAATGAAACTCTTCCCTGAAGTGGAAAGTCAATTATTAAGTGTAGAGAAAATAACACAATAAGAAAATTTCCATTTGAAAATGATTATTACAGCTTATTTCATATAATAGACTATAATATTTTTATATATTACAATATATAATATATAAGTTATTACATATCATCATAAATATATATTATAAATGCCATATACATATTATATATACCCAATATATTACATTAATATTATATATTATAAATATTTTCTATAAATTATATTATATATAAATTAATATATTGTATACTTATATATAAACATAACAATAATTAATGTATCATACATGTAAATTAATACATTGTGCATATATATACTAATATATCATTATTAATCTATCAATATATATTAATATATATACAAGGAGCAGGGGCTCCACGGGCGCAGGAGGACCAAGAGGAGGTACTCCACTTTCAAGGTCAGGAGGGGCAATGGTGAGGAGATACCCCTGGTCCAAGATAAGGAGCAGCGGCTGTGCATTGCTGAAGCAGCCGTGAAGAGATACCCCACGGCCAAGGTAAGAGAAACCCAAGTAAGATGGTAAGTGTTGCGAGAGGGCATCAGAGGGCAGACACACTGAAACAATAATCACAGAAAACTAGCCAATCTGATCACAAGGACCACAGCCTTGTCTTAACTCAATGAAACTAAGCCATGCCCTGTGGGGCCACCCAAGACAGGCAGGTCATGGCAGAGAGGTCTGACAGAATGTGGTCCACTGGAGAAGAGAATGGCAAACCACTTCAGTATTCTTGCCTTGAGAACCACATGGACAGAATGAAAAGGCAAAATGATAGGATAGTGAAAGAGGAACTTCCCAGGTCGGTAGGTGCCCAATATGATACTGGATATCAGTGAAGAAATAACTTCAGAAAGAATGAAGGGATGGAGCCAAAGCAAAAACAATACCCAATTGTGGATGTGACTGGTGATAGAAGCAAGATCCGATGCTGTAAAGAGCAATATTGCATAGGAACCTGGAAGGTTAGGTCCATGAATCAAGGCAAATTGGAAGTGGTCAAACAAGAGATGGCAAGAGTGAATGTCGACATTCTAGGAATCAGGGAACTTAAATGGACTGGAATGGGTGAATTTAACTCAGATGACCATTATATCTACTACTGCGGGCAGGAATCCCTCAGAAGAAATGGAGTAGACATCATGGTCAACAAAACAGTCTGAAATGCAGTACTTGGATGCAATCTCAAAAATGACAGAACGATCTCCATTCATTTCCAAGGCAAACCATTCAATATCACAGTAATCCAAGTCTATGCCCCAACCAGTAATGCTGAAGAAGCTGAAGCTTAACAGTTCTATGAAGACCTACAAGACCTTTTAGAACTAACACCCAAAAAAGATGTCCTTTTCATTATAAAGGACTGGAATGCAAAAGTAGGAAGTCAAGAAACACCTGGAGTAACAGGCAAATTTGGCCTTGGAATACGGAATGAAGCAGGGCAAAAGCTAATAGAGTTTTGCCAAGAGAATGCACTGGTCGTAGCAAACACCCTCTTCCAACAAGAGAAGACTCTACACATGGACATCACCGGATGGTCAACACTGAAATCAGATTGATTATATTCTTTGCAGCCAAAGATTGAGAAGCTCTATACAGTCAGCAAAACAAGACTGGGAGCTAACTGTAGCTCATCATGAACTTATTATTGCCAAATTCAGACTTCATGTCGATGTATGGCAAAGCCAATAGAGTATTGTAAAGTAAAATAAAGTAAAAAAAAAGAAAAGAAAAGAAAGTAGGGCAAACCACTAGGCCATTCAGGTATGATCTAAATCTTATCCCTTACGATTATACAGTGGAAGTGAGAAATAGATTTAAGGGACTAGATCTGATAGACAGACTGCCTGATGAACTACAGATGAAATTCATGACACTGTATAGGAGACAGGGATCAAGACCATCCCCAAGAAAAAGAAATGCAAAAAGACAAAACGGTTGTCTTAGGAGGCCTTACAAATAGCTGTGAAAAGAAGATAAGCCAAAGGTAAAGGAGAAAAGGAAAGATATACCCATTTGAATGCAGAGTTCCAAAGAATAGCAAGGAGAGATAAGAAAGCCTTCCTCAGTGATGAATGCAAAGAAACAGGAAAACAACAGAATGGGAAAGACTAGAGATCTCTGCAAGTAGAGGTACCAAGGGAACATTTCACACAAGGATGGGCACAATAAAGGACAGAAATGGTATGGACCTAACAGAAGCAGAAGATATTAAGAAGAGGTGGCAAGAATACACAGAAGAACTATACAAAAAAGATCTTCATGACCCAGATAACCATGGTGGTGTGATCACTCACCTAGAGCCAGACATCCTGGAACATGAAGTCAAGTGGGCCTTAGGAAGTGTCACTAAGAACCAAGCTCAAGGAGGTGATGGAATTCCAGTTGAGCTATTTCAAATCCTAAAAGATGATCTTGTGAAAGTGCTGCACTCAATATGCCAGCAAATTTGGAAAACTCAGCAGTGGCCACAGAACTGGAAAAGGTCAGTTTTCATTCCAATCCCAAAGAAAGGCAATGCCAAAGAATGTTCAAACTACCACACAATTGCACTCATCTCACATGCTAGGAAAGTAATGCTCAAAATTCTCCAAGCCAGGCTTGAACAATACATGAACTGTGAACTTCCAGATGTTCCAGCTGGAATTTCGAAAAGGTAGAGGAACCAGAGATCAAATTGCCAACATCAGTTCGATCACTGAAAAAGCAAGACAATTCCAGAAAAACATCTAGTCCTGCGTTATTGACTATGCCAAAGCCTTTGACTGTGTGCATCACAACATACTGTGGGAAATTCTTCAAGAGATAGGAAAACCAGGCCACCTGACCTGTCTCCTGAGAAATCTGTATGCAGGTCCAGAAGCAACAGTTAGAACTGGACATGGAAAAGACTAGCTCAGAATTGGAAAGGGATTATGTCAGAACTGTATATTGTCACCCTGCTTATTTAACATACATGCAGAGTACATCAATGCCAGGCTGGATGAAGCACAAGCTGGAATCAAGATTGCTGGGGGAAATATCAATAACCTCAGATATGCAGATGAAACCACCCTTATGGCAGAAAGTGAAGAGGAACTAAAGAGCCTCTTGATGAAAGTGAAAGAGGAGAGTGAAAAAGTTGGCTTAAAGCTCAACATTTAGAAAACAAAGATCATGACATCCAGTCCCATCACTTCATGGAAAATAGATGGGGAAACAATAGAAACAGTGACAGACATTAGTTTCTTGAGCTCCAAAACCCCTGCAAATGTTGGCTGCAGCCATGAAATTAAAAGACGCTTCCTCCTTGGAAGAAAAACTATGACCAAACTGGACNCAGTCCCATCACTTCATGGAAAATAGATGGGGAAACAATAGAAACAGTGACAGACATTAGTTTCTTGAGCTCCAAAACCCCTGCAAATGTTGGCTGCAGCCATGAAATTAAAAGACGCTTCCTCCTTGGAAGAAAAACTATGACCAAACTGGACAGAAGAGACATTACTTTGCTTACAAAGATCCGTCTAGCCAAAGCTATGGTTTCTCCAGCAGTCATTTATGAATGTGAGAGTTCGATGATATAAGAAAGCTGAGCACCTAAGAACTGATGCTTTTAAACTGTGGTGCTGGAGAAGACTCTTGAGAGTCCCTTAGACTGCAAGGAGACCCAACCAGACCACCCTAAAGGAAATTAGTCCTGAATATTTATTGGAAGGACTGACACTGAAGCTGAAACTCCAATAACTCTGGCCACCTGATGTGAAGAACTGATTCATTGGAAAAGATCCTGATGTTGGGAAAGACTGAAGGCAGGAGAAGAAGGGGATGGCACAGGATGAGACGGTTTGATGGCATCACTGACTCAATGGACATGAGTTTGAGCAAGCTTCAGGAGCTGGTGATGGACAGGAAAGACTGGCATGTGGCAGTGCATGGGGTTGCAAAGAGTTGGACATGACTGAGCAACTGAAGAATGCTATGATCTTGAGACTGCCCTTTGTATAACATCTGAGGTCATTACATCTTAAACTTTATCCTTAAACTATTTGTTCCTTAAACTTTATATTAAACTATATGTTCAGCTTATATACATTGTTCAGCCATGAAGATCTTTGTTTTATTCTCACTCAGTGCAGAGTTGGACCAAAAATTTTTTATTTAACTATTTTTACTGACACACACATTGGTCTTCATATTGTTCATCATTGTGACTGGCCTGGGTAGCCTCTTCTTGATGAGGGACTCCCTTTCAGGCATCAAATGAGCTGAGGAATTCTCTACTCCTCTCCAAGTCATTTCCTTGCCTCATACTCACAGTTAATTACCATCCTGAATTTTCTGCTTTTGTGGTAGCTAGTTTCCAAATATGGTTATCCAATGAACCATTCAATATCACAGTTATCCAAGTCTATGCCTCAACCAGTAACACTGAAGAAGCTGAAGTCGAACGGTTTTATGAAGACCTACAAGACCTTTTAGAACTAANTTGGGTGGACTCTGGGAGTTGGTGATGGACAGGGAGGCCTGGCGTGCTGTGGTTCATGGGGTCGCAAAGAATTGGACACGACTGAGCGACTGAACTGAACCCAATTTTATTTTTTCCCAAGAAGTGTATACCTATCTGCCTTCATTAGAGGTTATCCATCGACGTGGTAAATGTTAGCTTCCTTTTCTATTTTCAGTATTGCCATCCTCGTCTTGCATGCCACGTTCTATACATTGTATTCTGCAGAACTTTGTTCCAGGAAATACTTTTTCCTCTGCAGGAATATTGTGTACATAACAGTAAACCACAGAATTGCATTCAAGCCCCAGTTCTACCACTTACTAAGTGTTGTTAGACACTGAGAAAATTGCTTTATCTCCCTGGCTGTATCCTCAAAATGAAGATACTACTACTTGCTTCAGAGAGTTGTAAGGATTATAAAAGATAATACGAAAGTATATGTAAGATATTCCTTAGGTGCTCAAGAAATATAAGTTCTCTGCAAAATTTCATANAGAAAATTGCTTTATCTCCCTGGCTGTATCCTCAAAATGAAGATACTACTACTTGCTTCAGAGAGTTGTAAGGATTATAAAAGATAATACGAAAGTATATGTAAGATATTCCTTAGGTGCTCAAGAAATATAAGTTCTCTGCAAAATTTCATAAGCATATAAATTTAATTCATCCCCAAACCAAGCAAACAGAAAGTTTAAATAACTGAGACATTTAATCTAATAAGAACTGATGTTCAGAATGACAATACTAAGGCATGGCAACATTCTGAAATGGTCTTGAAGGATATGGTTTCCTGTAGAAATTTTTTTTCTTTTCAGTTAATTCTTTCAATTATATTAAACTCATAAGTGTTGTTTGAACACAAGATGTTTAATGTTACATTTGTATTACATGAAATAGGCGATGTAAGACCTGGGCACCTTGTCATATTTTTTCAATCAACTATCTTGAGTTTTCTATCTATAGAATTATTTCTGTAAAAATAACGAGAGTCTGTATAATTGTTCAATAGTTTCTTGCCTCATTGCACTGGCTAGCACTTCAACAATAATGTTGAAGGAAACTCCCTGGTGGTCTAGTGGTTAGGATTCCATGATTCCACTGCAGGGAACCCAGATTCAATACCTGGTTGGGGAACTAAGATCCTGCAAGCTGTGTGGTGCAGCTAGATTTTTTTAAAAATTTAAAAAAAGAACTAAAAAAATAATGTTGAACATCAGCAGTTATAATGAGTATCTTTGAGTTGTTTTGATTTTGGCAAGAAAGCCTCTAACATAT
The DNA here is from genome assembly GCA_006410875.1 of Neotragus pygmaeus. Classification (NCBI taxonomy): domain Eukaryota; kingdom Metazoa; phylum Chordata; class Mammalia; order Artiodactyla; family Bovidae; genus Neotragus; species Neotragus pygmaeus. The sequence continues at coordinate 7,426 of SJYV01024843.1, read as the reverse complement.
TTGCCCTTAAGTACTATGCTACTTCCCCAATGACTCAGAAGTAAAGAATCTGCCTGCAATGGAGGAGATGCAGGAGACGTGGGTTAGAACCCAGGTTGGGAAGATCCCTTGGAAGGCATTGCAACCCACTCCAGTGTTCTTGCCTGGAGAACTCCATGGATAGAGGAGCATGGTGGTGTACAGTCCATAGGGATGCAAAAAGTCAGACATGACTGAATCAACTGAGCATGCACTCATGCAAGCACTATGCTATTTATTAGGCCAAGAAATTCTTTATTGTATTAAATAATGCTTTTATTTTATTACTAGTTTATTAAAAATTATCAGCAAAAGGTATTAAATTTTTATTTAATGCTATCTGAGCTGATCATCCTTTGAGGTTATAATGTAATGTGATATTAAGAGATTTTGTACTATTGAACTATCTATGCTTTCCTAGGACAAATCCTATTTCATCATGACAAGTTATACTTTATTTTGCAGGATTTGAATTGGCAGTAGTTTATGTAGAATTTTTAATGTGAGACATCTTTAGTTTACATTTGTTACTGTGTTTTAGAAGGATTTGTTATCAAAGTTATACCAATTTCATTAAATGTATTGATAAGTATTCTGTCTCCTTTTTCACTTTGTAGGTTTATAGATCATGGCATCTAGACCCATCACTTCATGGCAAATAGATGGGGAAAAAGTGGAAACGGTGACAGATTTTATTTTCTTGGGCTCCAAAATTACTGTGGATGGTGACTGCAGGCATGAAATTAAAAGACACTTGCTCCCTGGAAGGAAAGCTATGATAAACTTAGACATTGTATTAAAAAGCAGAGACATTACTTTGCTGACAAAGGGTCATATAGTCAGAACTACAGTTTTTCCAGTGGTCATGTATGGATGTCAGAGTTGGACCATAAAGAAGGCTAAGCAGTGAAGAACTGATGCTTTTGAACTGTGGTGTTGGAGAAGACTCTTGAGAGTCCTTTGGACAGCAAGGAGATCAAACCAGTCAATCCTAAAGGAAATTAATCCTGAATATTCATTGGAAGGACTTTCACTGAAGCTCTAATACTTTGCCCACCTGATGTGAAGAGCCAACTCATTGGAAAAAACCGTGATGTTGGGAAAGATTGAAGGCATGAGAAGGATGAGATGGTTGGATGGCATCACTGACTCAATGGACATGAGTTTGAGCTAACTCCAAGAGATGGTGAAGGACAGGGAAACCTGGTGTGCTGCAGTCTATGGAGTCAAAATAAGTCACACATGACTTAGCGACTGAACAACAAGAAGAACATGGGAAATATTTGTTTTCTAATATCTTGATTTAGCCCTAACTCCTTTTTCCCCCTAGGATGTCTTTTGGTGGTTTTTCTCTCTGGTGGAAAAAAAATGTACAAGAGCCTTCATTTAAAACATTTCCAGCTAGTCCTGTTTTGTAGCACTTCCTTGAAGACAATTGATGCACAGTATCAATTTTTGGTAAGAGTTTACACAGCCATGCTAACTTAGGAAAAAAATCCATTGATCTCTTCTTATTTGTTTTCTGTGTATTTTCATCTAAGGTAACAATGTCATTGCCTCCAGAAGGAAGGATTAGGGATGAGGTGTGGAGGGAGGAAGGGGATATATGGACTCAAGGAACATGAGGAATGAAGTCAGGGAACTTTGCCCTGGAAAGATTTGCTTTATGGTGGTTATGTGTTTAAATTGATCTTTGGAAGAGTATTAGCTGGCAGTCAAAGCAACTACTGTAGGAGCTGGACAAAGAAATATAATTTCAGTGTGTTTTACCATCAATTAATATTACAGAACTATTGGCATACCTTCACTTTTTTACACACAACTCTAACTGAAACATGGCAGAAAGCAAAGAGGAACTGAAGAGCCTCTGGAAGAAAGTGAAAGAGGAGAGTGAAAAAGCTGGCTTAAAACTCAAATTCAAAAAACTACCATCATGGCATCCTGTCCCATCACTTCACGGCAAATAGATGGGGAAACAATGGAAACAGTGTCAGACTTTATTTTCTTGGGATCCAAAATCACTGCAGATGGTGACTGCAGCCATGAAATTAAAAGATGCTTGCTTCTTGGAGGAAAAGACATGACCAACCTGGTGGTGGTTTAGTCGCTAAGTTGTGTCCGACTCTTTTGACCCCATGTACTGTAGCCTGCCAGACTCCTCTGCCCATGGGATTTTCCAGGCAAGAATAATGGAGTAGGTTATCATTTCCTTCTCCAGGGGATCTTCCCCACTCAGGAACTGAACCTGGGTCTCCTGCATTGCAGGCAGATTCTTTAACGACTGAGCTATAAGGGAAGCCCAACGACCAACCTAGACAGCAATTAAAAAGAAAGACATTACTTTTCCAACAAAGGTCTGTCTAGTCAAAGCCATGGTTTTTCCTGTAATCATGTATGGATGTGAAAGATGGACCATAAAGAAAGCTGAATGCTGAAGAACTGATGCTTTTGAATGGTGGTGTTGGAGAAGGCTCTTGAGACTCCCCTGGACAGCAAGGAGATCAAACCAGTCAATCCTAAAGGAAATCAGTCCTGAATACTCATTGGAAGACTGATGCTAAAGCTGAAGCTCCCATACTTTGGCCACCTGATGCGAAGAACTGACTCTTTGGAAAATTCCATGATGCTGGGAAAGACTGAAGACAGGAGGAGAAAGGGACGACAGAGGATGAGACGGTTGGATGGCATCACTGACTCAATGGACATGAGTTTGAGTAAACTCTGGGAGTTGGTGATGGACAGGGAAGACTGGTGTGCTGCAGTCCATGGGGTTGCAAAGAGTCAGATGTGACTAAGTGAGTGAACTGGACTGTAACTGAAACGGACGTCTTATGGGAATGCAGTGATTAAACTTACAAATTACGGATACTGAACTCAGATGATAAGTATCTTATATTTCCTTATGATGCCGTCTATGGAAAAAGCTTTGCTTTTTTTCTAGGAAATGTGCTCTTTGGATCTCTTCCCCTTAGGATGCTCATTTTCTGCATAGATACAAACAGAAGCAAGGAGCACACTAGAACATATGGGCTGTGACTATAAGACCTGGTTATAGGTTGTCAGAGAGTGCAGGATATCATAGATTTCAGTTATTCCTAATAATTTTTAAAGTCAGTGCTCAGGAACTGCCCTATATCTAGAATAGGAATAACCTGGGAAGCCCAATCTCCTGGGCAAGTTTGGATTGCTTCAAACTGCATCTTTCTAATTGGTCCACTGTTTTTCTCTACCTTTCCTTCTCTAGCAATGTTCCCACATGCCTAATTTGCTGAGAGCATCTGGGTCAGTAACGTTCCCTGGGCACTTAAGTTTATTTCCTCTTAGCTCCAGGGCTGTTATAAAATGCTTGCTGAAATCTAGGCTATGATTCAGTGGGGTCTGATACAGAGCCTAGATTTAGCATCTGGAAAAGCCCAAGTTTCACCCTTTTATACACAAATATGTCACACTATTTGTGAAGGAATATTATATTCACACTATATTAGAGAAGGAAATGGCAACCCACTCCAGTGTTCTTGCCTGGAGAATCCCAGGGACGGAGGAGCCTGGTGGGCTGCCGTCTATGGGGTCGCACAGAGTTGGACATGACTGAAGTGACTTAGCAGCATGTCACACTATAACAACTGGACAGAAGTGTCTGCTCTGTGAGGACTTTGTTTCTTCTGGCCTAGTGGTTGACCCTTCTGCCTTTGAGGACTAAATCTAACAAAAACACAGCAACAAATTTGATTTTCCTTTTTATAGAAATTCATAAAAAGTTGAACACATTATTTAAGAAAACTATTTTTAAACAAAGCCCTTCCCTCCACATTATCCCAACAGTCTACTGCTGGCTCTTCCCATTCCAATGAATGAGGTCATGCTTTATGGGAGACATCTGCTTCTGAGGATATTACTGCCCTGAGCACAGAACATGACTTCATTAGAGGGAACAGTGGACCAGAGAGATTCAACAGGAGACTTACATATGTGAAAGCAAAAATAAAAAGAGCCAATTAAGATTCTTCTCAAGTCTATAGCCTTCAGGATAGGCTGAAGATCTGGTGATTTCACTCTCATAAGACTTTCTTTTGCTTTACAATAATGAACTATGCACAAAAACTTCCAGAAAACTGTAACTCATAGCAACACCACCTGTATTTATAAATAAAAAAGCTGTCTTCTCTCAAAGGATTGGATGGATTACATTCCAAGTAGAGGCCAGGTGTTTGAAACTTTGGGGTTGCTACTGAATGCACACCCATGCAGAGTAAGCTCTGTTTCAAAGAAGCATTGTTTGGAACAGTGTGGCAGATGTATACAATGTCATTGTTTGGAACAGTGTGGCAGATGTATACAATGTCATTGTTTGGAACAGTGTGGCAGATGTATACAATGTCATGTTTCAGTTCTGAAGAGCAAATTCAGAACATTAGCAGGGATTTTGGGTTTCCAGGAAGATGATTTCCAGAGCAGTTTTATAGGATTTTTGACATATGTTGTTTATAATCTTAATTTTTAAAATGAGCAAGTCCAGTAAATCTGTTACCTACTAACCAAACTCTGGTCTAGTTTCATCTGTTCCCATTTTATTTGATACTGTGAAGAGGTTTCAATAGATAGCTAAATATGTTAGGGTTATTCATAATCTTATATCCCTACTGAATAAGACTTTTCAAAGAAAACTCTTAAAATCACTAGCATTTTAACAGGCAAGAATTGCTAGTTTAATTTACTAGACTTTGCTTGTAAGGATTCATGATGTAGCTGGAATCACAGAAGTGGAAGAGAATGATAAGAGATCATGTAGGTAGGTCTCCTTTGATCTAGGGGGGGTAAGAGTATGAAACATTATGGATGGCTAGTTTGCAATCTGTTGCTATAATCTGTTTTAACCCTGAATTCCACCCAGGGTCAAGAAATTCTTCCTGGCATATAATGGAAGTTTCTCTTGCTATCATATATACTGTTGATTGTTTAGTTCAATTCACAAATGGAGAACAACTTGTCTGAGTCTTCAAAATAAACCACGGTGGAATAAAAAATAGCCATGAAATGTCCCCTTTTCTTTGGTCTCATATATTCCAGATCTATCCCAAGGTCCAATTTTCTAAACTTTTAGTCATATGGATTTTTCTTTTCCAGAATCTCTTTAATTTAATAACCATTTCCCAAATGTCTGCCATATGCAAGGTATGGGGCTGTTTCAGACAAAGTGGATCTTCTAACTGGCTGTATCTGAAGAATTGTCTGGAGAGAATTTTAAAAATCTAGGCCTTATCTCAGATCTACTAAATATAATCTGGAGATACAGTGAGGGAATCTGTATTTAAAAAGCAAACTGTAGATGATTCTTATGTAGTTATCCTGGCACTAGTCCAAGGATTAGAATTTAAGAACAAGGGTTTTAAAGGTTGGCACAATACAGTCATCTAGTGGGGTGCTCATGGTACAGATATGACAAAACAGAAGTGTTTACAGAGAACAGCAGATGAGTGAGAAAACTGCCACTCCATTTCCATATCATTCTATAAAGTGAATTTGGAATTATTTTTTCACTTAATCTTCACATTAACTGTGGGTGGGTGGATGGTAGTATGTTCATTTTACAAAGAATGCAACAGAAGCTCAAGGAAGAGATCATTTATGTAGTATCCCACAGTCAGTGGCAGAATTAAGACACAAACTCAGGTTATTTAATTCCAAATTGTTCATTTTTGCTATTTGTTACAATTTCACAATAGTCTTGGAAAACAATAGATACTGGATTTAAAGGAGGGAAAATGATAGTTCAATAAGAAACAAACATTCAGTGGTGGCAATATGTTAAATCACACAAAGTCTGACATCATATCAGCATTACATTAGAAGCCTTTAATATATGAAATCCATTCCTGTACAAAACGTCTTTTGTCCCTCCAATGAGAGGCAGAAGATGAACCAGACTCAAGAATTCCTAAACGTCTGCCCAGTGGCAAACACCCATAAAGAACCTGAATTTCCTGGTACTGTGTTTGTGTGTGTGCTCAGTCATGTCTGACTCTTTGTGACTGCATAGACTGTAGCCCGCCAGGTTCCTCTGTCCATGGGGTTTTCCAGGCAAGAATACTGGATTGGGTTGCCATTTCCTCCTCCAGGGGATCTTCCTGACTCAGGGATCGAACCCATGTTGTATCCTGCATTGGCAAGCAGATTCTTTATCACTGAACTACCTGAGAAGCCTGGTACTCTACCTAGCAGCATAAAGCAGCCCAGTTAGGTTATTCCTTCCTCTGTAGATATGAGGAGTTTACCAGTGCTGGTTGTTCAGGAAATAGGCAAGGGAAAACACTCTTTGTCATATAGTTCTGGCATTCCTGGTCTTTTACCTAATGACACTGAGTGGGTCATGGAAGCAACTTGTACTCCCACAGGTGGCACCAGCAGAGATTAAGCACAAGCTAAAATAGAGCCAGATCATGATCAGAGTAGCACTATAAGGCTTTAGAAAATGAAATTGTTGTTTAAATTATAGCTCAAAAAGTAGGCCAAGTTGAACACACTACACCTAACCAGATTTGCTACCTGCTTAAACAGAAGATTTAAATTAAATAGGACCAAGAACTTTCTCATATAATAAAATAACTCATCATCCCCCAAACCATAAAATTCACAAGGTGAATGAGAAAAGAAAATCAACTGATACTAGATGTACAAGCTGAGTTTCAAAGAGGCAGAGGAAGCAGAGATCAAATTGCCAATATTTGTTGAAGCATGTAGAAAGCAAGGAAGTTTCAGAAAAACATCTACTTCTGCCTCATTGACTATGTTAAAGCCTTTGACTATGTGGATCACAACAAACTATGGAAAATCCATAAAGAAATGGGATACCACACTACCTTACCTGTCTCCTGAGAAACCTGTATGTGGGTCAAGAAGCAATAGTTAGAACAGGACATGGAAAAACTGACTAGTTCAAAATTGGGAAAGGTGTCTGACAAGACTGTATATTGTCACCCTGCTTATTTAACTTATATGCAGAATACATCATGGGAGATGCCAGGCTGGAAATCACAAGCTGGAATCAAGATTGCCAGGAGAAGTATCAACAACCTCAGATACACAGATGATACCCTTCTAATGGCAGAAAGTGAAGAGGAACTAAAGAGCCTCTTGATGAGGGTGAAAGAGGAGTATGAAAAAGTTGGCTTGAAACGCAACAGTAAAAAAGTAAGACCACGGCATTTGGTCACATCACTTCATGGCAATAAATGAGGAGTAATTGGAAGCTGTGAGAGATTTTCCTGGGCTCCAGAATCATGGGGGATGGTGACTGCAGCTACTAAATTAAGAGACTTCTCTTCCTTGAAAGAAAATCTATGATAAACCTAGACAACATATTAAAAAGCAGAGACATCATTTTACTGACAAATGTCCATATAATCAAAGC
>SJYV01024840.1:0-23366 GCA_006410875.1 Neotragus pygmaeus | reverse complement strand
TTTAGGTCATACCTGAATGGTCTAGTGGTTTTCCCTACTTTCTTCAATTTTAGTCTGAATTTGGTAACAAGGAGTTCAAGATCTGAGCCACAGTCAGCTCCCGGTCTTGTTTTTGGTGACTGTATAGACGTTCTCCATCTTTGGCTGCAAAGATTATAATCAGTCTGATTTCGGTGTTCACCATCTGGTGATGTCCTTCTTCCTTACAGGAGCAAAAATCCAGCAACAATTGGCCAAAATATACAACAATGTAAAGAAACTTCAGCATCAGTTAAAAGATGCGAAGCCTACACCTGATTGTAAGTAAATTTACATTTTCAATTTTTTTATGTATTAGTTTTTTCTATTGTTCATTAGAAAAATATATATTTTTAAAATAAATTTTTCTATTTGGCATTAATGGAGGAGCTAAACCCTACTTTTTGTTAGAGATTTATAAGGAAACATTGGAAAACTGTACTATCTCCTGTTTATATTTTTTTAGTCTTAAAAATGCTATCAAACGCTTATAAATTATGAAGTAGAACAAATATTAATGTCATATGTAGGATGGATAGGGATTCCCAGGTGGCACTAGTGGCAAAGAACCTGCCCGCCAATACAGGAGACATAAGAGATACAGGTTTGATCCCTGAATCAAGAAGATCCCTTGGGAGAGGGTTTGGCAATCCACTGCAGTATTCTTGCCTGGAGTATCCCATGGACAGAGGAGCCTGGTGGACTAGAGTCCCTGGGGTTGCACAGAATCAGGCATGACTGAGGGACTTAGCAGCAGCAGCAGCTTCAGTTGAGGAATCTGTGGTATGCAAAGACTCAGGTTCAGCTGATAAAGAGGAAAAGATTCTTGATTCTTTGCCTACTGTTCCCATCATTTGCTAATTGAAATTACTGCCTTTCCGAGGCATTTCAAATACCTGAGGGAATGGCTAAGTAATATTTGGGCAAATTTTAGTCATTTGTGAAAGACAAAATAGTGTCCTTACCTCTTTCCTTATACTAACATTCATTCCTGAGAGATCAAAGCAGTACAGTAAAGTGCTCAAAGCAGTAAAGTGCTCAAGATGTGTGGACTTAAGAATCAGACACATGCTGGGCCAAATCCTTGAATTGTCAGGTAAGTGGCTTTAGGCAAGTTACTCAATCTGTTTGAACTTTCACTTACTGAGCTCTGAAATGGAGATAATCATACAGCCTAACTCAGAGTTGTGGGAATGACGTGAGACTGCACGTAGAGCACTTATGCACTGCTTATAGCATAATCACTAAAAATAGTAAATATCTGAAACCATTAAAAATATTAGAAAAGAACATGGATTACTATTTTTATGATTATATTATAATTTATAAGAATGACAAAAGTCAGAAATCCATAAGGAAAAAAATGGACGTAATTGACTATTCAAAAATACCACAAACCTATCAGAAAAGTTGAAATACAAATTAGGATAATATTAGCAATATATATGTAACTTAAAAAGCTAATATCCATAATGTGTAAAGAGTGTCTACAAATTCAAACAACAAAGGTAACAGATCAAGAGAATGGGCAAAGATTATATGTTGCATATTATAGCCAAAGAAACACAAAACACATGGAAAAGTGCTCAGGCTTAGTAATTATTATAAAAATGTCAGTTAAGTCAATGATAATAAATTTTTGATTATTTTGAAAATGGCTGGAATTACATGAGAAGGAGCACTCTCAGGAGCTGTAAATAGCTTGAGCCTCTTTGAAGGACAATGTGACAGTATTTTACATGCTGTAAAGTGGGCATACTTTTTATAGCAATCAGTTATCCTCTAAAAATACTTATTTGAGGGGGGAGGGATAGATTGGGAGTTGGGCATTGACATGTAGGTACTGCAAAATAAATAGGCAATAGGGACCTACTATATAGCACAGGGAACTCTGCTTGATATTGTATAATAACCTGAATATGAAAAGAATCTGAAAAAGAATAGATACATGTATATTTGTAACTGAATCACTTTGTTGTACACCTGAAACCAGCACAACAGTGTTAATCGATGATAGTCTAATATAAAATGAAAATTAAAAAATAAAATAAAAACACTTATTTGAGCATGCAAAAGATAATGCAAAGATAGTTACTACAGCGTTGCATCTATTGAAAGGTTCAGTTGGAGAATTAATGATTTAGGGTAGCATTAGACCACAAAGTGGCATGTACCCATACAAAGAATGAAGTACCATATGTATATTGATACGGAAAGTTAATTACAACATATTGTTAAAGAAAAAGTACAAGTCACAGAAAACATATGTGATATAGAAGGTTTTTTGGAAAAAAAAAATATTTAAGATATGTATGCTTAGGAAAAAACTTGAGATAAAATCTCAATCATAAAAATTTACTTTTTAAAAGTACATTTTTTTCTTATCCTTTAGGCTGAGAAATGTTTTTTAATTAAGAGAACATTCTAATTTTCTTCCTAAGTTTTAATTCTTAGTCATAATAAAATATGACATAATTTTTCCCTTTTTTTTTTTTACAGTTGTTGAAAAGCTCAGAGAAATGATGGAGGAAATTGAAAATGCAATTAACACTTTTAAGGAAGAGCAGAGGTTGATGTATGTTTTAAACACATTTTAATTTAAAATTATTAACCTTTATTTTTCAATAACTCTTTACTAGGTAGTTGTATGTAAACTATTTTATTGTTAAAAATTTAATACTAGTCTTACACAAAAGCAATATAATACCTCTCATTTGCTTTAGGTTTTAGACTGCTTTTCATGTTTAAAGTGAATTTTCATTTACATTTGGAGTCTATAAACTCTCAAATAAGAGTTTGAAAGATTGTTTTTTCCTCTGAGGAAACTCTTTGAAGGCTTAGATTTATAAATGTTAATAATGTAAAGTAGAGAAGATATCAAAAGAGTTGGGAGTAATATAATTTGAAGGAAAACAAATGGCTAACATGGATGGGTTTGTATCTTATTTTTCAAACTTTTATTTAAAAAATTTTAGATATGAAGAGCTTATTAAAGAAGAGAAAACAGCTAATAATGAGTTGAGTGCCATATCAAGAAAAGTTGACACATGGGCTTTGGGTAATTCAGAAGCAGAGAAGCCTTTCAAAGCAGCATCGAGCAAAGCTCCTGTGGACAAAGTCACACCAAGTGCTCTTCCAGAAGAAGTGGTAGAGTTTGAAACGTTCCTTCAGCAGACAGGAGGGCGCCAGGGGGGCTGGGATGATTATGACCACCAGAACTTTGTGAAGATGAGAAGCAAGCATAAAGGGAAGCCAGCGTTCATGGGAGAAGTTCTGGAGCACCTTCCCGGAAGAACACAGGAAGAAGTTCAACAGCATGAGAAATGGTATCAAAGATTTCTGGCCCTAGAAGAAAGAAAAAAAGAGGTGATGAGAACTGTAATTGCTAGTATTTACTGTATATTTCTGTGTTCTAGGACGGTGCTGCAGTCTTCAACATTTATTATTAACTTTAGTGCAACCCTATGAGATGTGTTAACGGTTTGCCCTGTCTCGTCGCAGGTGAACTGAGGCCTTGGGAAGCTAGGTCATTTTAGTGGGACTATAGCTGACATAGTTGGGACGTCCCTGGTGGCTCAGAGGTTAAAGTGTCCGCCTGGAATGTGGGAGACCTGGGTTCAGTCCCTGGGTTGGGAAGATCCCTTGGAGAAGGAAATGGCATCCCACTCCAGTACTCTTGCCTGGAGAATCCCATGGAAGGAGGAGCCTCGTAGGCTACAGTCCATGGGGTCACAAAGAGTCGGACACGACTGAGCGACTTCACTTCACTTAATAGTTGACATACTCAACATCCAGCATAATCTACTCTAAGAAATAATACAGTGAGTCAGAAAACATCTGACAATGGTCAACATTCTGTGTCGACTGGAAATGGGAAATTCAGATTTAACCAGGCTTTTGATAAAAGTCATCATACCGGTGAAGTCCACATTATTTTCAACAGAAAATAAAGAGGGCAGTAGGGAAAAAAAATTCTTTGACTCAAAAGTTTCTAAATAGTTTGGGAAATTTAGTTGCACTACTTATTTTAAAAGACTCAAAGTTTTGGCAACCCCAGAGTACAGAGTAACTCTTAATTGTAGCAAATACCTAAAAGGTCCCATTTTCACAAAAATATCACTGTGGCTCTGGTTTAGATCAGGATTCCCCGACACTGGCGTTGGTGACTGTCTGGACTGGATGGTTCGGTACTGTGGGGGCTGTCCTGTGCACTGTGTAGGGTGGTTAGCAGTGCCCTTGACCTCCCCCCAGGAGATGCTGGTAGCACCACCTTAAATATGCTGATCAAAATATCTCCAGACATTACCAGATGTCCTCTGGAGGGTAGGAATTGCCCCTGGTCAAGAACCATAGGCTTAGATACTCCTAAGTTACTTTGTTTGTTTGTTTTTGTAGATTTGAGCACAATAAATTTTAATTCAATTTGGTTTGACAAGAAAGGTATGACGGTTCAGCAGGCAACATACCCAAAAAGGAGCATTAAAGAAATACTTGATTCTACATGTAAAGTATTAGAGGAAATAGCGGTTGCTATTGTTGCTATTGTTTCTCTCCAAAATAAGTTGAATGTTCACAAGGGCGACACTTAAAACTTTAAGAAAACATTTTGAAGCATAAGTCATTACAAAAAAATAACAATCTAATAATTATTTGGACTTTCCTGGTGGCTCAGGTGGTAAAGCGTCTGCCTGCAATGTGGGAGACCTGGGTTCAGTCCCTTGCTGGGTTGGGAAGGAAGTGACTACCCAGTCCAGTATTCTTTTTTTTTTTTTTTCCAGTCCAGTATTCTTGCCTGGAAAATCCTGTGGACCTGGTAGGCTACAGTCCATGGGGTCACAAGAATTATTTGGGATTTTTTTCCAGGGGCAAGCAAAGTGGCCTGAGGACCAGCAAAGTCAGCATCACCTGGGAACTTGTTAGAATTTAGCAGGGTCTAACCCCAGACCTAGTCTGAACTCCAGGAGTGGGGCCCCAAAATCTGAGTTTAAATAAAGCCTCTAGGTTATTTTGTTAACAAGCTCAAGTTTCAGAACCACCTGTCTAGTGTAAAGGAACAGATAGTGTTGCTTAACCGTGCTTCTTGTAATAAAGGTAAACCACCTAGATTCTGGCTTCTCTTCTTGTTCCCAGCCACTCTGTTTCCTGACCCCTTGATGACTGATTGAATGTCAGGGTGATGTAGGAAAGAGTGTGAAAGAGGAGATGTCATTTACTAAAGCAGGACATGTTTGAGGAGAAGTGGGAAGTTTGGGAGTATAGCATCAGGAATGCAGTTTTGTGTTTTGGGGTTTTTTTGGCCACACCCTGCGACATGCAGGATATTAAGTTCCTTGAGCAGGCATTAAACCCATGCCCCCTGCGGTGAAAGCATGGAGTCTTAACCACTGGGTGGCCAGGCAAGTCCAGAAATGCATTTTAAATCTGTTGAGTTGAGAAGGTTGAGTAGAAAATTTACCATTCTTATCTCCTACTTCCTTTAATACATCCTACGTTTTGCCTAAGTGAACATACTTCTTTTCAGATGTTCCATGAACTTTCTGGTCCACGCCCTCTTGCTTATCTTGTTCTCACTTTCTGGAACCTCCTTCTTTCTTCCACCCTCCACTGCTAACTCACCTACATCTGCCCAGACCATATGCTGCTTCCTTTTGCCTACTCACCCCTTAGAATTTCACTAGCACTTGTGTGATATGCAATGGCATGTTCTAAAATATGTTCTAGTATTTATGCACATGTCTTATCTCACCTAGAGCAGTGCTGGTCAAACTTGATCCATGGACTGGATGTTAGTTTGCAAATTATTTCTGGTCTTCAATGAGTTATTGTGATTATACAAGAATCAGCTACCCAGTAAGCATGCTATTTCGGAGAACGCAATGGCACCCCACTCCAGTACTCTTGCCTGGAAACTCCCATGGACAGAGGAGCCTGGTAGACTGCAGTCCATGGGGTCACGAAGAGTCGGACATGACTGAGTGACTTCACTTTCACTCTTCACTTTCATGCATTGGAGAAGGAAATGACAACCCACTCCAGTGTTCTTGCCTGGAGAATCCCAGGGACGGGGGAGCCTGGTGGACCGCTGTCTATGGGGTCAAACAGAGTCGGACACGACTGAAGCAACTTAGCAGCTGCAGCAAGCATGCTATTTAGTTCAACTGAGTGTTTTTTCATAGAATACTCCCTCGTTGAAAGAAGCAGTACATTGGTTTACCTTCCGGCATGAATTCCTGATATTGTTGTGGACTGGGACTTTGAGTGGCACTGGCCTAGATGGCATTTGGTGTTGTTTAATCACCTGTGTTTCCTATTCACGTTGTCTTGCATCTAGTACACACAGCATAAGCATGTATTTCATGAAAATGGATGATATATCATGAGGAACTTCAGGGGAAAGTAATTCAGTTTCCTTTACGGCATGGAAAAAGCTGCTAGAATTTTAAATAATCTTTACATACCCACATATAAAGATATGAAGCTATTTTCCTTTTTTTTTTTTTTTTTACACTTTTGAAGCACTATGTGCCAGACATTGACTCATTTAAACTTCAGAACAACCTTGTTTGAGAAATGCTACCTACCACTTACAGATGAGCAACATGAGGACAGAGACATGTAATGACTCATCCAAGGTTACATCTAGTAAATGGCAAAGCCAGGATTTGGTCCCAGATACCTGGCTTCAGAGCACATATCCTCACCTATCTCACTTTTAACTCATTTTCTGAATTTGACCAGAGATAGGTTACTCAGAAGGGATTATAAGCCTACAAAGAGAATTTGGAAACAGAAGTGAAATGATCAGAGGAAAGAACTGTTTCCCCTGAACATCAAGGAAGGAGGTAAAGGGGAGGAGGAGACTTCATGAGGTGCAGTCCTTCTGTACCTGGTGATTCAAAGAGGAAGAGAAAGGCCAATGGAATAGCCATTATTTAGTGTTTTAAAAGATACATTAAATTTTTTACAAAGAGAAGTGGAAAAAAACTGCATTGGTTTAAAAAAACCACTTTTCAAACCTAAGCAACAAGCATACTGCAGTCACTATGTAGAAAGAGATACGGATTTGAGGTTGTATTTTAAAATGCTTTTGGCGGGAATTTTGGCAATCCAGTGGTGAAGACTTGGTGCTTTCACTGTCGAGGCCCAGGTTTGGTCACTGGCTGGGGAACTAAGATGCCACATGCTTCACGGTGCAGCCAAATAAAAATAAAAAATAAAATGCTTTTGGTTATTAAATTTTTTTTCTTGCTATTGTTTTTTAACCACATAGTCTATTCAGCACTGGAAAACCAAAAAGCAGCAAAAAAAAGAGGAAATTTTCAAATTAAAAGAAAAAGACAGCATACAAGTACCTTCTCATAGTAAACAGGAAGATAATCAAAAGCAAAAAGAAGAACAAAGAAAGAAGCAAAAATTGGCCATTGAAGCTTGGAAAAAGCAGAGAAGTATAGAAATGTCAATGAAAAATGCGTCCCAGTTAAAAGAAGAGGAAGAGAAGGAGAGAAAGCAGCAGAGAGAGCGTCAGCGCCAGTGTAAACTAAAATTGCTGCTGGAGACTTACACCCAACAGAAGAAAGAACAGGAGGAATTTTTGAGACTTGAAAAGGAGATAAGGGAAAAGACAGAAAAGGCAGCAAAAAGGAAAACTGCTGCTGATGAAATTTCCAGGTTTCAAGAAAGAGTGAGTAAATACATTTCCTGAATAACTGTTCAGTGATACACATGGAGGTATTACTTCCAGGCTCAATTCCGCAAAATTAATTGAATGCTTCTTAGGTATCTGGCCTGGACCTAGCATTAGTACTCCAAAATAAGTAGGCTGTGCTCCCTGCTTTCTCGTAGGTTATAGTTTAGTGGGAGGGACTGGTGTGCAAATAGAGGACTTGGCTGTGATATGGGAAACAGTGTGGCGCTTGAGGTGCGGACAGACAGCTCGGGGAGGTGGAGTGCACGGAGGGAAGCTCACCACAGCTGCGTGAGACAGAAGGCGATGCTCGAGTCTTGAAAGAGAAGAAAGGGAAGGAAGGGGGAGCTCCTTCCTAGCAGAGGGAACAGCACGAGTGGGCAGCTTGGATGAGCGGAACACTAGCTTATGGGGGAAACTGTGAACACCTCAGTATTCTTAGGCGGAGACGGAAGCCAGCATCAAAGGGGCGACAGAAGCCAGCAGGAGGCCAGACTGGAAAGGCAGCCACAGTCTGGCTGCGAAGGTCTTGTCTGCTTGGCCAGACTGGCTGGGTTTTCCCCGTAGGCGATTTGCTTACTTGGTCACTGTCCAGCTTCCTCCCACAGTGTACGCTCCATGAAGGCAGAGGTTTTGTCCTTTTTGTTCATGCTTTACCCTAGGGTCTAGCACATTATACTCAGTATATACTTACAGGAATCAAGGTTATTGCTGAGAGGTAGGATTATATTGATTTTAAACAAATGTATACAAGAAAACTAATCAAAGAAAGAAGTTGCAGTCTCATCAGATAAGGCGGAATTCAGTCCACATATATTAAAGACAAGGAAAGGTACTTTAAAATGAAAAAGAGTACAAATGAGAGATAACTTAAGAATTGCATCAAAGTATACATGCAAGTAGGGGCAACACTCATAAAGCAAAACATAAGGGAAGTACAAAGAAAAATAATAAAAAATAATAGGCATAACACATTACTAATGGTATTTCTTTTGGCTCATATATAAAAATAAAAATCTCCCTAAACAACCAAAGATCCATTCCCCAAAAAGGCAAGCAAGTCACATAATAAAAGACTTAGAAAAAAAGAAAACCTTGAATTATACAGAAAGTATAATGCAAGAGATCTAAAACCAGACATCTCTGTATTGATAACTGAAAATTTTACCCATTAAAAGAAAGGAAGTTTTAGATTGACCCATAAAATAAAACAAGAAACAGTTGAAAGAAAGTGTTTCAGAAAGGATGTGCACGTGCTACATTGATACTCAGAGAAAATAAAGCTCTTAGGTTTTCTCTTTTTGGAAAAAGTTGATATTAAAGGTATATTACTGTTTAAGGTAATTTAATTTTACATGTAAGCAACTAAACTTTGAAACGAATTCTAGTTAATTTTACTTCTTAATATTATCTTTTTTGTTGGTATATGTCANTGGAAAAAGTTGATATTAAAGGTATATTACTGTTTAAGGTAATTTAATTTTACATGTAAGCAACTAAACTTTGAAACGAATTCTAGTTAATTTTACTTCTTAATATTATCTTTTTTGTTGGTATATGTCATTTAGGATTTACATAAACTTGAATTGAAAATTCTGAATAGACAATTAAAGGAAGATGAGAAAGCAGAAAAACAAAGAAAACTGGCAAAATTAAAAGAAAAGGTACTCTACACTGAGATTATTTTCATTGTTATCATAATTCTTTTATTTGTAAGGATACAAACATAAAATTCAATTCTCTTTTATCTCCATCTCCTTTATTTCTTACTTATTTACAAACTACAAAGCAACTGTTTTAATTCTACCATTTCACATTATAAGCATCTCATTTTCTTTTACCCTAAATTCCTTCTCTCTTCCTGCTCTTCTTTCTTTTCTTCATTCCTTCTGTGTGAAAAAAAGTGAAAGTGTTAATTGCTCATTTACGTATAACTCTATGCGACCCCATGGGCTGTGGCCCACAAGGCTCCTTTGTTCACGGAATTCTCCAGGCCAGAATACTGGAGTAGATAGCCTTTCCCTTCTCCAGGGGATCTTCCCAACCCAGAGATCGAACCCAGGTCTTCTGCATCGCAGGCGGCTACTTTATTGTCTGAGCCACCAGAGAAGCCCCCATTCTTCCTATATGAGCCTGTATTTTAGATCTGTAGCAGCTATGAGCACTGTTTAATTTCATTGGTGATAAAGATACTAGCGACTCTCACAGATGAAACAAAGGACTACTTACTGGTGGTTATTTGTCTTAAATTTATTGTCCATCATAGTTTGCTGAGTTATATTTCCCTCATGCTGCTGCTGCTGCTGCTGCTAAGTTGCGTCAGTTGTGTCTGACTCTGGGCAACCCCATAGACAGTAACCCACCAGGCTCCCCTGTCCCTGGGATTCTCCAGGCAAGAACACTGGAGTGGGTTGCCATTTTCTTCTCCAATGCATGAAAGTGAAAAGTGAAGTCGCTCAGTCGTGTCTGACTTGCAGCCCACCATGCTCCTCTGTCCACGGGATTNCCCCTGTCCCTGGGATTCTCCAGGCAAGAACACTGGAGTGGGTTGCCATTTTCTTCTCCAATGCATGAAAGTGAAAAGTGAAGTCGCTCAGTCGTGTCTGACTTGCAGCCCACCATGCTCCTCTGTCCACGGGATTTTCCAGGCAAGAGTACTGGAGTGGGGTGCCATTGCCTTCTCCAATTTCTCTCATGAGAGAAATACAAAAAAATGCAACAGCAGAAGTAGAATAAAGTAACTAGAAAAAATAAATTAACATTAGTAAATTGATGTAATCCAAATTTTATTTTAGCTGTATGAACACAATTAGAAGATTACTGAAGAGGTTATTAACAGTTTTATTTCTGTCTAGAGAATATCAAGTATTTTTCTTAAACCTGCTTTCTGTTACTAAGGATCTTACAAGTACAAACTGAACAGTTCATATAAATTAACTGGCACTCATTTTCCTTCCGATTACAGGTTGAAAACAATGTTAGTAGAGATCCCTCTAGACTTTATAAACCTACCAAAGGCTGGGAACAACGGACCAAAAAGATAGGACCAACAGGCTCTGGGCCACTTCTACATATCCCACATAGGTAAGAAGGAGTTAGAATGGATGTTCACTCTATAATAACCTAATAAACTGTATATGAACTGTATATATTTTATGTAATTTATATATATTTTATAATAAAGTTTACTATAAACTTTTTAGAGTGTATAGATAAAACAAATTTATATACTTTTTAAAAGTTAACATTTAATCAAGACTTTAAAAAAATACCCTATATATTTATACTCTCTTTTCTTCTCCTTAGGGCTATTCCAACCTGGAGACAAGGAGTTTAGAAAATATGGGATCATGAAATTGGCATTCAGTTGATGAGAATGTTAGCATATGGAGTTATAGGAGGAGAGAATGACCATGTCCTTAAAATTTTATTAGCCTCTTCAGATTGATTATTGTGTTGCATGTGAATTGGCAGGTATTAAGTTCTACATTGTCATTAGTATTTCTTGTTTATACTAAGAGGGTAATTAATATATGTTGGCCTACTGATGTAAAAGTTCTTTGAATAAGTTTATGTTAGAAACAGTATTTTATTTAAATACTTAAAACATTTGAAAGATTTTTTTTTTTGTCATGGCATGGCAAAATAAATTGAGACAATCATAGAGTGACATTTTTAAACCAAGATTTTGTACCATTTATAACTTGGAACTAAATTAACTTGAGTAACAAAAATTTTCAGTTTTTTCTTTTGAGTTATGAAATAAGTTAGAACTTTTTCTAAGTTTAACAAATTGGTAATTTGTCAGTTACTACATTTTTGTGTAACAAATATTTTGTATTTGTTTGAAGCATGCTTTGTTTTATAAGGAAAATATTTATTTTAAAAATACACCTCTCACCTCCTATATTTTCTGTTATTTGCATTATTGATACACAGTCTTACTGGTCTCCTTCAAGCTGTTTCTCGTCTCCGTTCAGCCTTCCTGGGCCCACACGTTTATAAACCTGTGTCCTTCTCATCTTCTCAGCTGATGCAGTTTTCTTTGGTGCTTTGTTTGCCTCAAGATACCAGAGTTTTGTTTTTAACAGCATCGGAAGTAAGCTGACTTTAAAGGACTATGATATTTCTTAGTGGTATTTAAAATTTTTTAATTGTTAGAATAATACATTTGGTCAAAAGAGTCAGTTTTAAAATTACCAAACTTTTATAAATGAAAACACAATTTAACTTCATTCGACTCAATTTTATGAAAAAATTTTTTTAAAATCTTAGTTCCTAACTTTAAGTAGTTCCTGCCATACAGGAAGGGCATCACATACATGATAAATATAAGAAACTTCATTTCTTATAACTTTTATCTCAGAGTATGTTAATTATAACTTGATCATTTAGGTCAAATGATTTAGATACAAATTTACTAGGAGTAGTGTTTAAAACCTTTTCTTATTTCACAGTTAATATTCAAAGTAGATGGCTTCCAGATTTTGGAAACTGAATTCTATTTATACAATTCTTGGTACAAAAAGAGAGAATATAAAACACGGTTACTCAGGAATGCCCATTTTATTTGTTGCACTTGTTCTCCTTAACTTTTTAAAATGATTTGAGGTGGCTTAGAAATAAAATACAAATAACAGGACAAGAGAATTTAAAAACAGAACTGAATAACAACAAGATAGAGCAAAGTAAAGGTTTCTTATGCATTGCTTTCTAACATGTTGCTCTTTTGTTGTACACAAATACAGCTTTCTGTTTCCCGCATTTAAGGTAAGCCTAATGTATTGGGTGAGGTGATTCTTACAGTTTTTACTTAATTTTTTTTTTAAATANTAGAGCAAAGTAAAGGTTTCTTATGCATTGCTTTCTAACATGTTGCTCTTTTGTTGTACACAAATACAGCTTTCTGTTTCCCGCATTTAAGGTAAGCCTAATGTATTGGGTGAGGTGATTCTTACAGTTTTTACTTAATTTTTTTTTTAAATAAAAGAAAGTATAGTATTTTGAAGAAACTTGTCCTTCTAGTTGTACCTGAAGTAAATAAGGAATTTATCATATGGATCCTTAAAGTAAACATAATGTCTTCAGTTACAGGCTCATGGAAAAGATGTCAAATAAACATTTCTTATACTGGATTAAGAAATTGAGGGAAAAAACACTAAAGGAAAAATGTTATAAAGCACCCACAATTCTACTACTCTAAAGGTAACTTCTTCTGAAAATATACCTACATATTTTAAGTAGCTATTCTTAGAGTACATTTTAGATACTATACTATTATCACTTAGCATTACATCACATAAAATTTTTCTATGTTTCTATATAATTCAAACATTAACATTTAATAGCTAAATAATATTCAGTTTTATAGATACTCTGTCATTCCTATACTTTGAAGACTTGTGGTCAAAATTTTTTAGCTAATAATGTGCAGTGACATTCTATGTGAAGGGTTAGATTCTGTCACATGTATGTCAGAATTCTTGTATGGTCAGAATCACCCATGAAAAGGTGGGTGATTACTTACCTAGGAAGTATATTCTCTCTAAATGAGTCCACCATAGAAATATTTTCTCCATTTGGATCATATTAGTAGTTCTTGAGCTGAGAATCAGATGAAATATTTGGCTTCCTGCTAAGAGCCAGGTTGAATAGATTGTCTTTCTGTCTGAGCTTTGGATAGCTTCAGCCATTTGGTGGTGTATCTGCAAGTGAGAAAAATCATTGTAATCATGGAATGAAAACTCCTCTAGACTGGACATACCTATGAACAATGACTCTTGGCCTCCGTATTTGTACAGAAGCACCAAGGACAGCCCTCTGGCCATACCTGGCATTTGTTAATGCAGTATTTGTTAAAGACATGTAGGAATACCTGGAGTAACTAGTTACTAGTACCTAACATCGGAGACNTACCTATGAACAATGACTCTTGGCCTCCGTATTTGTACAGAAGCACCAAGGACAGCCCTCTGGCCATACCTGGCATTTGTTAATGCAGTATTTGTTAAAGACATGTAGGAATACCTGGAGTAACTAGTTACTAGTACCTAACATCGGAGACGGCAATGGCACCCCACTCCAGTACTCTTGCCTGGAAAATCCCATGGACGGAGGAGTCTGGTGGGTTGCAGTCCATGAGCGACTTCACTTTCACTTTTCACTTTCATGCGTTGGAGAAGGAAATGGCAACCCACTCCAGTGTTCTTGCCTGGAGAATCCCAGGGACGGGGGAGACTGGTGGGCTGCCATCTATAGGGTCGCACAGAGTCGGACACGACTGAAGTGACTTAGCAGCAGCAGCAGCAGTACCTAACATGCAGGATGCTTTGGGTTGGTGAAAACTCCAGCCCACATGGTATGCTTTTTAAGAAATACATTTTCTAAGAAGGCTAACAAAATTATGCCTGAATTTGTATTTAGCTGACTGTAAAAACCGAGTTCAGACCGGATCCTTGCATGGATGTTTTCCCCTAAGACTACTTCATAAACTTTTTAAAGGGAAGAATGTATGGCTGAAGCAACTGAAATCCCTCTTTTTGAAGAAAATTTAAAAAAAGCTTATGCTGTTTCACTTTCTAGCATATGCATATTTGGAGAACACCTAGCGTTTATTTGCTGTTGCAAATTGATGCATTATTGATGCTGGATGACACACTGACAAAGAGTAAAATCTCTAGTCTCCTAAAAGAAAATGATACAAACCCTCGTATGCAAATCAGCAGTGGTGTGTGTGCGATACAACAGTGATATGTGTGTGTGTGTGTCTGTGATACAAACCCTTTTATGGGAATCAACAGTGGTGGGTGGGTCGGTGGGTGTGTGCGCGCGCGCACGCGCGCGCGCGCGCACATGCAATTCCTGGTATTCTAGAAGACAGAAACATCTCTTGTGTAGCGTCGATAATGATTTAATGAGCATTTAGTTATCTCTGTATTAGTTTTGTAGATTTTCTCCATTCAGCTTAAAACTGTGGCCCTCTAAAAATGAATCTGTTGACAACTCTATACTGACTTATTTCGGTTTTCGTATATACCATCTTAATGTTGTTTAGGGCCCTAATTTTTTCAAAACGATCTTGAAGCTATTGACCTTGCACTTCTTCCCAAAAATCGAACGAAGATAAAAGTTCCGGAAGGATTTGTCGGCTGAATTTTACAGGGTTTAAGAGGTGTTTCCAAAGCTTTGGGCTTAGAGTACAAAAGGGCAAGATCGTGCCCCACCAAAGGAGAAATCTGAGGGAGAAATTGCCGCGTAAGGCCTTCGGTTGACAGCATGTAGTTTCAATCGCCAACTGGGGCGGGGGCGGACGCATGGCCCCCTCCCCACGCACGCCTCCTCCCCACGCACGGCCCCCAGGTGTCGCCCCTTTGTTTCCTTCGAACCGCGCGCCAACTGCTTCCGGGTCGCCGCGGACGTCGTTTGCGTAGCAATATGGCGGCCACGGAGGATGAGCGGCCGGCGGGGAGCGGAGAGGGAGAGCGGTTGGACTTCTTGCGAGACCGGCACGTGCGGTTCTTCCAGCGCTGCCTCCAGGTTTTGCCGGAGCGCTACTCATCTCTCGAGACCAGCAGGTAATTGGTAGCTCACAGTCAGCGGGGCCGACACGAGGCCCGGCCCCCCGAAAGGCGCTGCGGAGCTTGACGGGTTAGTGGGCGCCCGCAGGGGGCTGCGCCGCCGCCCACTGGGCACTGCCTCGCCTCCCAGGCCGTGGTACGGTCCCCATTGCTCCCGCGAGCTAAGGCGAGAGGGCTGGGACGAGCTGGAAGTCGCGGGCTTTTGGAATCTTCAGGTTCCGCCCTTTTTCACTTACCAACCATTTTTTCGTATCAACTCTGAGCTGCTTCCCCGAGCCTGTGAGTCACTTGGCCTCACTTCTGAGTATATAAAAAGCATTTGTTATCGTATTTTAACTAGTAATCTCCAGGGCTTCCCTTGCCTCCGTAAGTCCATTAACTCTTCATTAAATGTCTGTAAGGCATTCGATGTATAGGAGCGGCAGAGAGCCTCCAAGGTTTCCGTAGATAAGAACTTTGCAGGAATTCTAAGCATTGGCGTAAAAGGTAAAGTGTTGGTTGGAGCAGCCTGTTAAAGTTTTATTTGCAGTAGCATTGTGAGTTGGGGTTGTCTGAGGACTGTGATCTGGATCTGGCAGAGGCTAAGAAACTGAATTAGCCATTCAGAGTAGAAGTCGGGATGAGAAGAATGCGAGGAGGAGGCGATCTTTGCTCTGCATTGCTGTATTTCAAAGTGAGATTCCAAAGATGTCTTGGACTGGCTTGGAAGAGAAGGCAGATTGGTTTTGCCCTGATCTCTTTCCGTATTTTCCTAACTCAGCCTGGGGTTAAACGGTTTGACCGTTTCTTGACTGGATCAGTTTGGGAAGTTTTCTAGATTACTTCTGCAGTTTTTGTCTTTCTTTTTTACTTCTATAACACCTGGACTGCTTCATCCAATCTGGTAGCCACATTTGGATATTTAAATTTGAATTAAATAAAATTTTAAAATTACTTCCTCTGTTTGCAGTAGCTACCACACTTCAAGTGCTCAGTCACCACATTGGCCTGTGGCTTTTGTTTGTGTTTCAACATTTCCGTCATCTCAAAAAGTCCTGCTGGACTGCATTGCACTAGATGCTTGACTAATCTGGCGTAAAGACAGACAATAAGTACATGATTTTGTTGAGTAATCATTCTGAGCTTGGCCCTGAAAGATGAGCAGATTTTTGCTAAAGAAGGACTGAAGCATCATT
The DNA here is from genome assembly GCA_006410875.1 of Neotragus pygmaeus. Lineage (NCBI taxonomy): Eukaryota > Metazoa > Chordata > Mammalia > Artiodactyla > Bovidae > Neotragus > Neotragus pygmaeus. The sequence goes on along the minus strand of SJYV01024840.1, from coordinate 6,912 downwards.
TATATTCCTTTCTCCATCCATGTGCATTGTTTGACTAGTAGAGCCTATGTCTTGACCTAAACTAAATTAGCATTTCCAAAACTCGGTCAATTGATTGTGATGGTTTGGGATGTTTAGAAATATACTGGTAAATCACATTTATAGTTTATGATGATTAATTTTATGTGAATTTAAGGCATTTGAATTAAAAATATCATCCTGTTTTGACTGTTGAACAGTTGAACTTTGTTCGTAGCTACCACAGATCTGTTGCTTTTTCAAAATGCCACCGTGTTTGATCTCTTTAAAATTCAGCAAGGACAAAACCATATAGACTAATGTATGTTGGCAGTAAACTCTAATCTTGCTCATAGCATAAATAAAGCAGCAAAAATTCTCTGATTAAACAATTGCCTTAACAATTGATTTAATAACCATATAACCTTAGAATTTACACCAGTCATTGTATATTAGATAACAGATATGTAATATATTGTGCTAGTAAAGAAATAGTAATTGTGTATTTTTTATGCTTCATGTTTGTTACCTAATCACTTTGGATTTTTTTAATGGCTCAGTTAATAACCACGTTTAAGATACTCTGCACATACTGGTTTTTGTAGTGATTTTTTAGAAGTTTTTCAGTATTTCTTGATTCAAACTTTTTACTTTCCTTAGTTCAGCATTAAATCCTTTTGTGGTGTATGTGATTCATAAATGATTTTAAGATGCTTGTGAAAGAAGCTTCAACTTTTTAAGCAAAGGTGACCAGTCACAAAATTTTCACTTAAGATAAAACAGCATGTTAACTAAGTCATAACTGTTAGCTGATACTGTAGTTAAATTCCACAAGCATTTATTGAGGGGCTGCCATGTGTCTGGGTATGAGGATATGGTGTAAAGCAGCAGTACCCAACCTATTTGGCATCAGGGACCAGATTCGTGGAAGATGATTTTCCATGGACGGAGAGGAGTGGGGAGGGTTTCAGTGCAGGGTTCGAGCACATTACATTTATTGTGCATTTCATTCCTATTTATGATATCAGCTTCAACTCACATCATCAGGCATAGTAGATCCTAGAGGTTGGGGACCCCTGGAACGTAGTGATTCAGGTGTTCCTGTGTTCATTTCTTTTTACTGATAGATATGAAGCAGCTGACTCCTAGGAAGACTACTGTTGAACTAGACATTTAGACTTTTATTTTCTGACACATCATTTTGGCAAAATCATTTCTCTCTCTCTTTTAGCCTGACCAATAGAATAATTTTATTTTTATTTTATTTTTCTAATAGTGGCTTTATGAAAATTAAAAGGTTCACTCAAGGTTTTTCTTTTATCTTCTGAAAAGTGGTAGTTACTAGTTAACTCAGGTGAATGTAGACCTTGGATTGTGAGCTTTATCAGTGAGCAGGTTTCTTTCCATGAATGGAAATGAATAGAGAGCTTTTTGGTTATGTGATATTGTTGCCATTTGTGTTTGGGCAGTGGTTATTAGAATAGGCCTTTTTAAATTGAGAAGCAAATATTGACCATATTCTGTTATTTTTAATGATCCAGCTCTTCTAGAAAGGTTTAGACAATTTGTTTTGTTTCCAAGACATTTACAAAGTCTTTCTATTCTGGTGTCCTCCATATCCCCTGTGTATCCTGTGATGTCACCACTTAGCCACCTACCAGCTAGCAACTTCTCTGTCCTTTGGTTTCCTCCCTTATCTGAAGTATATCACAGTCTGACAGTGTGTCTCTCAGTCAGTGATAATGGGGTGCTTATAGAAATACATATACCTGAGGCCCCTCCCCAGATCTGCTGCATCAGACTTTCTTATGGGCTTGGGAGTCTAGCAGCATAGTAAGCATCCCAGGTGGCTCTCATGCCCACTAAAATTTGAGACAATTTGCCTAATAGGAGAAACAAAAGTACAAACAGATGATTACAGCAGTACACCCCAACGCTAATGTGCATGTGACTCACCTGGGGGTCTTGTCAAAATGCAGATTCTCAGGCTGTAGGTCTGGGTGGGGTCTGAGATGGTGCGGTTGCAACAGACTCCCAGGTGAGGCTGAGGCTGCCAACCCCTGCTGCCCCACTGTGAGTTTGTTTGCACAAAGGTTGTGATCGTCACAGGGCATTCTGGAAGCACCTGTGTAATTCCACCCAAAGAGAGACTCAGAGAAGAGTCTAGTCTGAGGCTTCTTGGGAAAAGGTAACCCTGGAGCTAAATATTAAGCAATGTGTTGAGTTTTCATGTAGGCGGGTGGATAATAGGCAAAAGGACGATAAAGGCAATAAAGATGGATAGGCGAGTGTTGAGCAGAGCGTCGTCAGTCAGTTCTCTTCACAGTGGTTCAAAATGTTAGGCAGATATGGTCGGAATTTAGTATGGAAGGTTAGGTGTGGACTTTGCCATGTCAAGAAACTGGGAACTAAATATCATGTGGGTGATGGGAAGTTGCCAAGCAGTGGGTCTTCCTGGTTAGATAAGCATTTCATAGTGATCACTAGACCTTAGATAGGTTATTATATTAAGTGGGACAAGCCCAGAACCAGAGTCATCAGTAGTGACTGAAGCTGTTGCAGTCATTCAGGAGCCAGGTCCTGGGATAGCGGAAATAGGAACAGAAAGGAGAGGGTGAAGAAGGAAGGAGGAATCCCAGAATTCTAGGGTTGAAACTGCCAACTAGAGAACAAGAGGCAGAAGAATATAGCTGCTTAGTAATTTTTTCCGCAAATTTCACCTCCCTAAGTTTAGGATGTTCGTCTTATTTATTTTTGTCATGACATCTAGTCTGTAGTGGTAAAGAATCTGCCTGCGATGCTGGAGACCTGGGTTAGATCCCTGGGTTAGGAATATCCTCCCTGGAGAAGGGAACGGCTATCCATTCCAGTATTCTGGCCTGGAGAATTTCATGGACTGTATATATAGTCCATGGAGTCGGAAAGAGTCAGACACGAATTTCACTTCTAGTCTGTAGTAGATATTCAGTAAACATTTCTTATTAAAAATTAGTTTCCAGGAGAAATTTTATTTTGCATGTTAAATAATTCCAAAAATGTGTGACTGTTCTTGAAAATATTTATAGGCTGAGTCAGCTATTTCAAGATATTATGAATGAAGACTAGACTTAAAATTCTGGAAATCACGAATCTTCCCACCATTCATTCCAAATTATTTATTGGTGCTTCTGTGTACTATGTATTTTAACTTGATGACTCTTTCTAATGTATACTACCAGACTCTCCATTTCCACTGTTAATTTTATTAGCAGCTGTGCTTCTGTTTCTTGATGTAGCTACTTGTTTATAATTTTAGAACTCTTTGGCAGCATGATTTTGGCCAGGTTGTCGTCCTCACTGATTTGTGTCTGACTCTTTTGCGACCCCCATGGACTCCTGCCTGCCAGGCGCCTCTGTCCATGGGGTCTCCCAGGCAAGAACACTGAAATGGGTTGCCATTTCCTTCCCCAAGGGATCTTCCCGACCCAGGGATCGAACCTGAGTCTCCTACATTGGCAGGCAGGTTCTTCACCACTGAGCCACCAGGAGAGCCCTGGTTTGGCCACAGCCCCCGCTTAGATCTAGGGAGGAATGCCGTCTGGTGCTGAAGATGCTGGTAGGTGTCAGTAAAGACATTTGTACTAAAAAGTGACAGAGCAAGTGACCCAAAATTTGAGAATCTAGTCAACTCCCATGAAAAGAAAGTGAAAGTTGCTCAGTCATGTCCAACTCTTTGCAAACCTGTGGGCTATATAGTCCATGACATTCTTCAGGCCAGAATACTGGTGTGGGTGGCCTTTCCCTCCTCCAGGAGATCTTTCCCAACCAGGGATTGAATCCAGATCTTCCACATTGCAGGTGGATTCTTTACCAGCTGAGCCACAAGGAAAGCCCAAGAATAGTGGAGTGGGTAGCCTGTCCCTTCTCCAGCAGATCTGCCTGACCCAGGAATAGAACTAGGGTCTCCTGCATTGCAAGCGGATTCTTTACCAGCTGAAGCCCTGATCCCTAACTCCCGTAAGTCAGTGTTCCTGGTATACCCCAAATGATCATTCAGTTGCTCTGACCTGATGGTACAATACTCAGATAGTAGCATAGGAAAATCGTATCACAGCTGATCCTTGAGCAACTTGGGGCTCGGAGCCCAGGGTGTGCAGTGGAATATCAGAGGTCAGGCTCTCCTTACCATAGGTTCCACAACTTCAGATTGTGTGTAGTACACTGTAGTACGTATTTACTGGAAAAAAAATCAGCATATAAGTGGACCCATGCAGTTCAAGTTTGTATTCAAGAGTCATACTATAGTATGGCTAGATTCCCCCCCGTCCCCCCACTGCACAGAAAGTTTTTCCTTTGGTTCTATTTAATTCTTATTTCTTTTGTGCTGTTTTCTAAGCCTGAAAACAGTTGTTCTTAAGTCTAAAAAATTGAGGCCTTTTGGAAGCATCATTTAGTTTATGTCTCTTACCTGCAAATTGATCTGCTGGTGAAGGAACTTGATCAGGCCCAGCGGGAATGGGGTGGAGATGTTACTTCTTCATCAATGTAAGATAAACTTTTTGTATGTAATGTTCAGAGTAGGAGAACGGGCAGGAAGACATGGCTTACTTTGGTTTTTCAGGCTACAGACTCAGAGTTCCATTCTGGGGGAAAGAAGAAAGAAGAAACAGACAGATGCACTCTGAAGAAGTAATAAAGTAAAAATCACTTCACTGGCCTCATCTTAGAAGCATGTACTGGCACAGTCACCCCTCTAGATGCCTGCACCAAGACAGGTTGCCTGACAGTCTCTACCCCAAGCACCAAAAAACCTCACATTATTTCTCCCAGAGGCCCCTAACCCAGAATTCCTATTTATTCCTTAGGAATTATTTAATTCTCTCGCTCTCAGAGTTTTAGGACTACTTGAGAACTCTAGTGCGGTCCAGAAAAGAATGTTTTCTTATTATCTTATCTGGGAGGAAGGCTGGATGTTTGCTCCAAAGGCTTCTTGGTTCTATTCTGCCAGCCACTGCTGGATGCTAAATTTGATAAACAGTCTTTTCACTATAGTGCTGTTAATTCTATAAACCTTAGTCTAAAGTGCTATGGGTTGAAAATGCTGGACTTTAAGAAGCCTTTATAAGTATACAAGGGTTTAAAATAGTTTATCATCAGATGACTGATTTCCATACCATAGTACAAGTATAATTTTTAAAAAGATTATTCAGTTAACACTTGCATGCAGATAACAGTAGGACTTAAGAGCAGTTTCTAGACCTCAGCACTTTTGACATTTTGGTCCAGATACTTCTCTTTTGAATGGTGCTATCATAGCAGCATACCTCACTTTTACCAACTAGATAGCAAGGACCACCCTTCTCTAATGATGAAAACCAAAATTGTCTTCAGAATGGCCACTTGGGAGCAGCATCGCCCCAGTGGAACATCACCGTGCTTCTGTAAGCCTTGCTGCCCACTAGAATCACCTGAGAAGCTCACTGCTTCCCATCCCCACTCACCAAACCCCAGGTTCCAGACCCTACCTTCCGTCTAGAATTTCTGATTTCTTTGCTGCGCAGTAAGGTCTTGGCCTCCAGGTTTTGCTGGTGGTATATTGTTTGTCTTTAAGCCGATTCTAATTGCGCCATACTTAAGAAATACCCCTTTGACTCAGAGCCCCTCAGTAGTTTCTGTTGGTTATCTAGCATTGAAATCTGAAGTAAGTTACTTGAGTTCTTTGGATTTTATTATCTTGAGCTAGAAAACTAAAGAGATGGACTGGATGACTTCTGCTTTTAATTTTAAAAATAATACCTACTTATGTTTACAGCCCCTTGTTTAGGTTTTTCTGTGACATATTTTAGTAATGGGAAGATCATTGTTTTCTCAGCAGCTTCATGTTGTCTCTCACTTATATCTCTCTTCATTTTGCTCAAAGATTCCGCCAGCAATGCGGGCAAGGCAGGATCAGTCCCTGGGTCTGGAAGATCCCCTGGAGGAGAGTACGGCAACCCACTCCAGTATTCTTGCCTGGAGAATCCCATGGACAGGGGAGCCTAGCAGGCTATATATATAGTCCATGGGGTCACAGAGTTGGACACGACTGAAGTGACTGAGCACATAGTAATGATTTAATAAACTAAATTATTAGATGCCTTATTTTACCTGACTATAGTCATTCACTTTATAGATTTCAGCAAAACTGAACCCAGTGATAGCTCTCCAGGAGGGTTAGATGTAATATTGCAGGTCCTTTATTTGTTAGTTAATCCTGTAAATTATTTGACTGCATACCATGCACAAGGCAGACCTTATCTCATGAAACATAATTTTCATCAAGAGAAGTGACTTTTAAATGTGGGTACTGTTAGGTACCCTGTGTCTAAAGCTTTGTATTTTAGAGAAGAGTGGTTGGGGGTGGGGAGATGGTGGAGATGGCCAACCAGTGAAAAGGCCTGTAGTGCTAAGACGGTGAATGTTAGTGCTGTCCCTTCAAGTCGGGAAATACCAATAGTAATAGCTTCAGTTTATTTAGTGCTTGTTTGTGAGCAGGTAATCACAATAACTGTGTGAAGTATAATGATTTACAGGTAAGGAAGCTGACTTAGAAAAGACTTAGAATGGGTTAGGTGACTTAACCAGATTACAGATAGATGGAAATTGGCCAGCCGAGGATTTGAAGCTAGCTCGTTTGACTGCAGATCTGAGCTCTCAACTACTGCTTCCCACATAAAGGGATTCCACTCCCCTTCATTTGTTCCTGATCTTACTCAGATAAATCACCTCTCTAATTCAAGTGAATTTCAGTGACTTGTTGGAATTAAACTGAGATAATAAATGAGAAATTTTCTAGGTCAGCACCTGCTGCTTCTGCTAAGTCGCTTTAGTTGTGTCCAACTCTGTGCGACCCCATAGACGGCAGCCCACCAGGCTCCTCTGTCCCTGGGATTCTCC
>SJYV01024836.1:6676-21493 GCA_006410875.1 Neotragus pygmaeus | reverse complement strand
GTGATTCGTTGATTACGTGATAATATCCAAAGTGATATCTGGGATAAATTGAACTGAAAAATGTATCGTTAAAGTTAGTGTCACCTGTTTCTTTTTTACTCTTTAATGTGGCTATAAGAGAATTGATCATAATTGTGTGTGTAATGATAAATGGGGCTCACATTATATTTGTCAGTCTGCCCTGGATTAGAAGTGACTGAGGTCAGAGATGGAGCTGGAGTTGAACGCCGTGGGAGGGGGTGGTGTTTGCTGGCAACCCTCCAGGCCAGCTGCTCTGTCTTCCCTCTGTCCCAGGCTGAGCTGACACGCCAAGGCAGCTCTGTGTCAGAGTATCACGCCCAAGGCTTAGTGGGGATGGAACTGGGAACTGAGATTGGACTGCAGCAGGGACGTGCACATCCTAAACCTGGATGCCAGGCGGTGCTGAAGCCAAGATGGCAGGACAGAGTGGCATCCCTGGGAATCGCCATTCCTCGCCTGTCTGCAGTGTGGACGGGCTCGGAAGCCCAGCCGCAGGTGTGAAGGCGTGGGCTGGCTGTGGCAGGAGAGATGCTGAACTTGGAAGTGGCCGATTCCACCCTTAACCCTCCCGCTTGTCCCGGTCCCTCCCATCCTGCCAAAGTGAGCTAGTTTCACCCGCTCCGAGCAGTCGTCCCTAGCCATGGCACCCCTGCTTCCCTAACCGCGTGACACGTGCGTGTTGTCCATCTTCCATTTGGTCGTGGCCGATAGAGCCTCAGCATCCACACGGATGAGACCCGTGTTGGAAAATACTGTGTGATTGCCCCGTGAGGTTTGGGCGCAGGGCAGTTGGCTGGACACCAGCCGCGAGGCATGCAGAGTTCAGAGGTGACCCTCGGAAGAGTCGCGGCGTCGCCGTCCCCAGCCTGGTGGTGTGCCAGTCTTGAGGGAGGGAGGTGCTCGGTCATCGCATTCCAAGAGTCCGCAGCTCCTGTGGCTGTCCTGCCAGCCTTTCTTCTCTTTTCTTTTTTTGGCTGCTCTGGGTCTTCACTGCACGCAGACCTTTTCTAGCTGCAGCCCCTGGGTTTCCCTGACTGCGGAGCACAGACTCGAGCGTGCGCAGGCAGGCGTGGTAGTTGGGGTGCAGGCCTAGTTGCCCCGAGGCATGTGGGATCTTAGTTGCCTGACCAGGGATCGGAGCCTGAGTCCCCTGCTTTGAAAGGTGGATTCTTAACCACTGGGCCACCAAGGAAGTCCCCGCTGTGTCAGACTGGTCTCCCTAATTGGACTTGTGAGAATTCAGCAGAGGTGTTCTCCTCTTCTTGGCCTTGGAAGACTCTGCCGTCTCCGGCGCGGTGTGTGTAGAGACTGGACTGCAGTGACGGGAGAAGGGCTGTGGGCTCCTTGAGGGCAGCCTGGATGCTGCCTGTTACGGTCCCCCCTGGCTCCTGGGCACGTGCATTTCCCACGTACTTGTTGGGCAAATGAGTGCAGCGACCAGGACGCTTTTACTGTGAGCACAGCCTGTCGTTCGTTTGGGTTCCGTTAGCCGGACTGTGTTTAGAAGAAAGATCTCCTCACCTTGTTTACAGAATGAGTCTTGAGTGGGAAAGGAAATGGCAACCCCCTCCAGTGTTCTTGCCTGGGAAACCCCGTGGAGAGAGGAGCCCCGTGGGCTACGGTCCGTGGGGTCCCGTAAGAGGCAGACATGACCCAGTGCATTTTAAAGATGTCGGTGGAGGGCGTCAACCTGGCAGAACGTGGTAGGCTGGGCCCGCGTGGACTGGGAAGCCAGCTCCAGTGTTCTCTTGAAAACGGCCGGGGGGAGACTCGAGTGGAAGNCCCCGTGGGCTACGGTCCGTGGGGTCCCGTAAGAGGCAGACATGACCCAGTGCATTTTAAAGATGTTGGTGGAGGGCGTCAACCTGGCAGAACGTGGTAGGCTGGGCCCGCGTGGACTGGGAAGCCAGCTCCAGTGTTCTCTTGAAAACGGCCGGGGGGAGACTCGAGTGGAAGCAAAGGTAACTGTACTTTCTCTCCCCTTCTTCTCTGTGTTTTCACCCTTTAGATTCACCCAAACCGCCAGTCGCCCCCAAGCCGAAGGCTGCCAGTTCCCTCACGCCACAGACACCACCCAAATTCTGCCCGTCGTCACTCCGGCCTGAAAGCCTTCACAGCCCCAACTCCTCCATGTCCAGGGGGCCGAAACCCCCCATTGCCCCGAAGCCCCGGCTGGCCAACCCCAGCGAGTGGAGGGCCAGCGTCTACCTGATCAACAGCTTGAACAAATGCAGCAACGGGAAGCTGCCCTGCATAGACAGGGGCCTCTACGAAGAGCACCGGTCCACCCCGGAATGCTCCGAGTCCGAGGCCGACGAGGATTACATCGTGGCCCCCAGGGCCCCGCCGGGGGAGGTCCGAGCCAGGGAAGCGGGCTGCGTGGAGAACGCAGTCACCGGGCCTCTGGAGGCCGGCGAGGAGGAGGAAGAGGGCCAGGATGGGGGCGAGGGGTACGGGCCAGTGGGGCCCGTGGCTGCAGGGGCCTGGGCAGTGCTGAGTGGACAGGCTGACCAAGATGTCACCCCCGCGCCCGCCTCCGAGGACGCGGAGTGGGCAGACTGTGCCGGGGCCGCGGGGACCGAGGACCAGACGTTGGCGAGTGAGGAGGAAGAAAAGCTGGCAGAAGAACACAGCGCCTGCAGCGTGGAGGACGGGGGGCCTGGGGACAGAGGGGCGGAGTCTCCGAGCGATAGCATCCCAGCCCACCTCGAGGTCATCGAGGATACCGCGGTTGGCGGCGAGGAGGAGCCCAGGGCCCCCGTGACCCCCCAGGAGGCAGAGGAGGAGGACGCAGAACCAGGCCGCAGTGTGGATGAGAGGGGCGAGGGGGACGATGCTGGCAAGGAGCCCCCAGAGGACGAGGGGTCGGCCACGGGTGTCGCCGAGGCCGAGGAGGCCAGAGACGACCCTGACGTCTCCTGGGAAGCGTGTGAAGATGCCGCGGGTGATGGCAGCCAGCACGGCGGGCAGGATGAGCCGGCTGACCTAGCAGAAGCGGAAGCGGGGCAGGACCCCCGGGAGGGCGAGGACCCCGTGCAGGATGAAGCTGCTGAGGAGAGCTGCCACATCATCCCGTTCGAGAGCGACAGCGTGGACGACCTCATGCCTCCGCTCTCGGCCAGCCCCTACCAGTTCTTCCCCACCGAGAGCACCTCCTTCTGTAGCGAGAGCTACCCTCCTTATTCCGAGTCTGCAGGAGAGTCAGCACAGGAGCTGGGGCCGGGAGAACGAGCGGAGCGGGACCCCGAGGCTGGGCCGGGACGTGAGCGGCGGGGCTCCACGCAGTGTGGCGCCGGGGAGGAGGCCGCCCCTGTACCTGACATCCTGGTCCTGCCCGAGGACGAGGATGCCAACCCCTATGAGATGGGAGTCGGCCCGCCCGGCAGGGCAGACCCCGGGGAGGCGGAGACGCCTGGAGCGCAGGCCGCCCCGCAGGAGCTGAGCCCCGATGCAGAGGGCGACCTGGTCCCCATCGACAGGAAGAACGTCATGGCGAGGGCCAGGCCCCACTCCGGGAAGCTGGCTGGCTACGTCCCAGAAACGGTCCCGGAAGAAATGGGGCCGGAAGCTGGCTCAGCAGCCGCTGGCATCAGGGCGGCCGCGGAGGCGAGGAAGACAGTCCTGTCGCTGGAGGGGAAGCCGCTGGACGTCGCCAGGGCCCTGCCGGCAAAGCCCAGAGCCTTCACGCTGTACCCGCGCTCCTTCTCTGTGGAGGGCCGGGAGATCCCCGTGTCCCTGTACCGGGAGCCCGAGGCGTGCGGCCTCGACGCCCACGGCATCAAGAGGAAGGAAGACAACCTGTCCCTGCCCTGCGTCATCGGCTCCTCCGGCAGCTTCTCCCAGAGGAGCCAGCTGCCGTCCAGCGGCACCTCCACCCCATCGTCCATGGTAGACATCCCGCCCCCGTTCGACCTGGCCTGCATCACCAAGAAGCCCATCACCAAGAGCTCCCCCTCGCTCCTGGTGGAGAGCGAGCCCCCGGACAAGCACTCCAAGAAGAAGAAGTCGTCCTTCAAGCGGTTCCTGGCGCTGACGTTCAAGAAGAAGACGGAGAGCAAGGTGCATGTGGACGTCAACGTGTCCTCGTCCAGGTCGTCCTCGGAGTCCAGCTACCATGGGCCGGCCCGGCTCCTGGAGATGGACCGCAGGAGCCTCAGCAACTCGCCGCAGCTCCGGGCGCGGACGGGCAAGCTCCGGGCTTGCGACTCGCCCTCCTCGCTCATCTTCTGCCGGGAGGGCAAGAGGAAGGGGGTCCCCTTCAGCNATGGGCCGGCCCGGCTCCTGGAGATGGACCGCAGGAGCCTCAGCAACTCGCCGCAGCTCCGGGCGCGGACGGGCAAGCTCCGGGCTTGCGACTCGCCCTCCTCGCTCATCTTCTGCCGGGAGGGCAAGAGGAAGGGGGTCCCCTTCAGCAGGACAGTGTCCCGGGTGGAGTCCTTCGAGGACCGCTCCCGCCCCCCCTTCCTGCCGCTGCCCCTCACCAAGCCACGCTCCATCTCGTTCCCCAACGCCGACACCTCGGACTACGAGAACATCCCGGCTATGAACTCGGACTACGAGAACATCCAGATCCCGCCCCGGAGGCCCGCGCGGGCCGGGACGTTTACGAAGCTGTTTGAAGACCAGAGCCGGGCCCTGTCCACGGCCAACGAGAACGATGGCTACGTGGACATGAGCAGCTTCAACGCCTTCGAGAGCAAGCCGCAGAGTGCGGACCCGGAGGCAGAAAGGTACCGTGACAGTTGCCTTCCCTTTGCCGGCCGGCAGCAGTAACCATCCGAGAGGCAAGCTTAGGCGAGGGGGGTGGTCTCAGCTTTTTTGTGCGGGGGGCCAGTTTGGTGGAAGACGGTTTTTCCATGGACCCGGGCAGGGATGGTTTGGGGATGAGTCTAGTGCGTGACTTTCATTTTGCTCTTTATTTCTGTTCTTATTACATCAGTGCCTCAGATGATCAGGCATTAGATCCTGGAGGTTGGGGACGGGCATAGTGGTCAGAACGGACTGACTGTTGCGCCTCGGGCTCGGTTTCTCTCTAGCTTTGTGACTCGGGCTGACTGGCTTTCCCTCTCCGAGTCCCGGTTATTTCACCTGTGAAAAGAATCCGTGCTACCTCTAGGCAGAGTGTTTGGAAAGATCGGAGTACCTAGTCTATTTGAAAATGTTGTCTCAGATGCCAGATATAGAGCAGGTGTGTTATTATTTGGGATACGTTTCTCATCTCCTAGGCAGATGGATTTCCTACTCCCCTCTGGGAAAGTCACCAGAAGAGAAGGGCCTGGAATCTTGCCAAACTAAATATCTTTCCCCATCAGGAAAATGCCCTGAATTGAGATTGATCCCTTTTTATTGTGTCAATATACACTCTATTCAAGGGAACTAGAAAAGACAATTTATTTAAATTGTTTGAAGAGCTAAGGGCGCCCTAAGCTAAATTTCTCAATAGAGGTCTTTAAGAGGTACGTCCAAGCTGATTTTTTTTGGTTTGTTTTTGGACTCGGTCACCTTGGGAATGAGAGTGAAACACTGCGATTATTGCCACCAGTGGGAGTTTTCTGACCTCACCTTCCCGAGGCTGACTGAATGGCCTTACTGATCATCCCAGGCAGGTGATTGCCAAGTCTTGCTGTTTCTTATGCACCGCGGATGCACCTTAAAGGCACTGCAATTCAGCCTCCACCGCTTAGCCACTCAGGGGCACCTGATCTGAATTAATGAAAAGTCGGAAGAACGGTGGTGATTTTCGAGGAAAGCCTGGTTCTCTCCCCACATGTCCAGTACCTCAGTCGAGTCCCACACAGCTGTGGCTGCTGCGAACTCCCAAGGGGGCCTTCAGCGATGAGAACGGCTTGCGATTAGCGTGCGCTCTCCGTGGAGTGTAGACACCAGGAACGGCTTGGGATTAGCGTTCACTCTCTGTGGGGTGTAGACACCAGGAACGGCTTGCGATTAGCGTGCACTCTCCGTGGAGTGTTGACACTGGGAACGGCTTGTGATCAGCGTGCGCTCTCCGTGGAGTGTAGACACCAGGAACGGCTTGGGATTAGCGTTCACTCTCTGTGGAGTGTAGACACCAGGAACGGCTTGCGATTAGCGTGCACTCTCCGTGGAGTGTTGACACTGGGAACGGCTTGTGATCAGCGTGCGCTCTCCGTGGAGTGTAGACACCAGGAACGGCTTGGGATTAGCGTTCACTCTCTGTGGAGTGTAGACACCAGGAACGGCTTGCGATTAGCGTGCACTCTCCGTGGAGTGTTGACACTGGGAACGGCTTGTGATCAGCGTGCGCTCTCCGTGGAGTGTAGACACCAGGAACGGCTTGGGATTAGCGTTCACTCTCTGTGGAGTGTAGACACCAGGAACGGCTTGCGATTAGCGTGCACTCTCCGTGGAGTGTTGACACTGGGAACGGCTTGTGATCAGCGTGCGCTCTCCGTGGAGTGTAGACACCAGGAACGGCTTGGGATTAGCGTTCACTCTCTGTGGAGTGTAGACACCAGGAACGGCTTGCGATTAGCGTGCACTCTCCGTGGAGTGTTGACACTGGGAACGGCTTGTGATCAGCGTGCGCTCTCCGTGGAGTGTAGACACCAGGAACGGCTTGGGATTAGCGTTCACTCTCTGTGGAGTGTAGACACCAGGAACGGCTTGCGATTAGCGTGCACTCTCCGTGGAGTGTTGACACCGGGAACGGCTTGTGATCAGCGTGCTCTCTCAGTGGAGTGTAGACACCAGGAACGGCTTACGATTAGCGTGCGCTCTGTGGAGTGTAGACACCGGGAACGGCTTACGATTAGCGTGCAGTCTCCGTGGAATGTAAACACCGGGAGAGTCCGTGTGGCTTTTCTCCTGAATTTTTCTCACGGTTCCCTACCGTGTCTCCCTCTCTCCCTGTCCCGCATCTGGGTGAGGCTGTGAACTAGTTCTTTCCGTGAACTGGTTTGGAGCAGAGGTGGGCCTGAGTGCCGCTAGAGGGGTCCAGGTTGATCTGGAGGAGGGGGGCGTGTGCGCACTTGAGGAGGGTGGGAGCAGGAAAGCAGACGAGGTCACTGCATTAGCGGTTATTGGTGGGGTTTGACAAGAACCACGCCCGGTGGGTGTGGGGGAAGCCTCCCAGGAGGTAGAGAACCCGCCTGCCGACGCAGGAGATGGAAGAGATTCGGGTTTGATCCCTGGGTGGGGAAGATCCCCTGGAGAAGAGCCTGGGAGCGCACTCCAGCAGTCCTGCCTGGAGAATCCCATGGACGGAGGAGCCTGGAGGGCTGCAGCCCACAGGGGCGCAGAGTCAGACACGACTGGGGGGACTTAGCGCGCGTGCACACGCCCCCAGTGGTGTGCCTCCAGCACTGATGGAAACAGAGCCACGGTCTGAAACCTTCAAGTCTCCATGTTGGGACGGACCTCAAAGGGCATGTGGTCTAACTCCCCATGTCTGAGAGGTCTCTCTCCTCACCCGCTCTGTAGTTGAATTCCTCAGGCCCCAGGGAACTCTCCACCTCACAGAACTGCGCATCTATTGCTCGGTACTTTTGTTTTTCCTTTCTGTCTGAGCCAAAGCCATCTTCCCATCATGTCCCCACCCCACCGAAGTGGAAGCCAACCCCTCTACTAGCCCTGCCCCCTCCTGCTGACTCTCCCCCTACAGCCAGGCATCTGAGCTCATTTCCTCTTTTCTACGACTGTCCTTCGGAAATGGAAATCTGCTTCTGTCGACTCACACAATTGCAGAGCTGGGAGGGAATGTCTGACAACATTCGGCCCCGTTACAGAGGAGGAAACTGAGGCAGGAAGAGGGAAAGAGACTTGCCTCAAGTCTCTCTTGGTGGGGAAATCAGTGTCAAGACGCTGCTTCCCTGAGTCTTGGTCCAGGAATTTTTGGGAAGGATGCTCAGGGAGGCCAGGTCTAGTTGTGCAGGTTGCACACTGCCCAACCCCAGGGTCACACTCACCTTGTAGTCTATATATAGTGTCCGTGGGACTATGCACGGTGCACGCTGCTTGGCCATACGCAAAGGCCTGTGGCCTCGGTCTGTTGCTCTCTAGTCGCTCAGTCGAGTCTGACTCTTTCGTGACCCCATGGACTGTAGCCTGCCAGGCTCCTCTGTCCATGGGATTTTCCAGGCAAGACTGGAGTGGGTTTCCATTTCTTTCGCCAGGGGATCTTCACAGACCAGGGATCAAACCCACGTTGCCTGCATTGGCAGGGGAATTCTTTACCACTGAGCCCCTTGGAAAGCCCACCTTGATCTTTGCTTAGTCCAAAAAAAAAAAAAAACAGGGGGGAAAAAAAAGCTGCCTTCATCCAAACCAGAATGAAATACCGCAGGAGATGCGAATCCTCTCCACGTCCTGACTGCTTGCTGTGTGCCAGCCCTGTGCGAGGCGCTTTCCCCGTGGTATCTCACATCTGAGGCTCCAGCTGGGAGCCTTGGCCGAGTGTCTTGAGCCATCATACTCTGCTGTGGAATGGATTTCCCCTTAGGCCAGGCTGGCTGGGATGTATCTCCTGTGCAGGAACCACATCCTCTTGGGCGTCAGTCAGTGAGCAGAGCTTTCTTCCGTTTTCTTGCATGAAACAGAGGGAAGCAGAGGGCGAGAGAAGTCCCGCTCTGGGCTGGAACACGTCTGGGCAAGGGCAGCGCCCAACACACGGCGTCGAGAGGCGGCGGGGGCTGCCACGAGGTGCGGGGGGCCCAGCTTCTTCGCCTGAATAGGGGCTTTGAGAACTAAGCGCAGGGGGGTGCTGCTGACCTGAGAAGTGTGCCCAGGGGTGCTGGGGTTGGCCAGGACCGGATGAGAGGATGGGGGACCATTCCCTTCCTCCTTCCGCTGCTTGTGTGTCCTCAGACCTCGTTGCAGTGAGGATCAGAGGCCGAGGCCAAGATAAATATCGACGCTCCTGAAACAGAGCTGGACAGTGAGCCCCAGGAGGGGGAGTTCAGAGCCCACCCGGCCCTGCTCCCTGTAGACCCCCTGCTTGCTCCTCTGTCCCGTGGTCTAATTGGAGCAGATCTGTTATTTCTCAGCCACCCACACTGTGGCTCACTGCTTGTCTTTCAATCAGTCCATCTTTTTTACTTAAAAGATATTTCGAAAGGAAATTCTATGTCACTGCCGGCAAATGGAGAACCAGTATTCGTTGTCTTAAGTAGAAGGCAGTTGTGAAAATAAGATACAGAACAAGGAACTAAGTGCCGGCGGGGGAAGTCTGGCCTGAGCCTCGTGCCTTGCCGAGGCCTTGAGCAGAGGCTGCGTCCCTTTGCTGAGCAGCGAACGGTGTGAGAGCGTCCTGGGACCATCACGGAGACAGCCTCCTTGGCATGATTGGAAGGATCCAGGAAGGGTGAAAAGGGAACAGTTCTCCCGTGGTGCCATTTAGTGGTATTTAAATCCAAGTCCTTCTCCTAATGAAAGTGCCTCCCTTCGAGAAATGTGTGGAGTGTGTAACAGAATTCAGAGTTCTCTAAATCAGAGCAGCAGCTCAGGGTCTGATGGATGTTGGTAAAGTTTCTCCTATGAGGGTACTTCCTTCCAGGTTTGTCCATACAGTAGCATTTTCCCAGTTAAAACATCCTCTGTAGCTGTCTTCTGTCTTATGAACTAGAACTGTACACATTGTTACCTTTTACAATTACACATGTTACGGTTATAGTGTTACACATTGTGTCCAGTTTCCCCTGGTATACATGACTTATACATTGTGTACATTTCCCCCTGGTATACAGGACTTACACATTGTGTACATTTTCCCCTGGTATACACGACTTACACATTGTGTACATTTTCCCCTGGTATACACGACTTACACATTGTGTACATTTTCCCCTGGTATACACGACTTACACATTGTGTACATTTTCCCCTGGTATACACGACTTACACATTGTGTACATTTTCCCCTGGTATACACGACTTACACATTGTGTACATTTTCCCCTGGTATACACGACTTACACATTGTGTACATTTTCCCCTGGTATACACGACTTACACATTGTGTACATTTTCCCCTGGTATACACGACTTACACATTGTGTACATTTTCCCCTGGTATACACGACTTACACATTGTGTACATTTTCCCCTGGTATACACGACTTACACATTGTGTACATTTTCCCCTGGTATACACGACTTACACATTGTGTACATTTTCCCCTGGTATACACGACTTACACATTGTGTACATTTTCCCCTGGTATACACGACTTACACATTGTGTACATTTTCCCCTGGTATACACGACTTACACATTGTGTACATTTTCCCCTGGTATACACGACTTACACATTGTGTACATTTTCCCCTGGTATACACGACTTACACATTGTGTACATTTTCCCCTGGTATACACGACTTACACATTGTGTACATTTTCCCCTGGTATACACGACTTACACATTGTGTACATTTTCCCCTGGTATACACGACTTACACATTGTGTACATTTTCCCCTGGTATACACGACTTACACATTGTGTACATTTTCCCCTGGTATACACGACTTACACATTGTGTCCATTTTCCCCTGGTATACACGACTTACACATTGTGTCCATTTTCCCCTGCTATACATGACTTACACATTGTGTACATTTTCCCCTGGTATACATGACTTTGGGCTTCGCAGGTAGCGCTGGTGGTAGAGAGCCTACCTGCCAGTGTAGGATATGTAAGAGCTACGGGTTCAGTCCCCGGGTCGGGAAGATCCCCTGGAGGAGGGCATGGCAATCCACTCCAGTATTCCTGCCTGGAGAATCCCGTGGACAGAGGAGCCTGACGGGCTACAGTCCATGGGGTCACAAAGAGTCGGACACGACTGAGCGACTTGGCACCCACACACATACACAACTTTGATTTAAAGTGTATTCATGTCGATGTATGGCAAAGCCAATAGAGTATTGTAAAGTAAAATAAAGTAAAAAAAAAAAAGTGTATCCCCAAAGCATTCTTTTTTCCTGAATTGACTCTCATGCACAGTATGTGAACTGTGAACTTCCAGATGTTCAAGCTGGATTTAGAAAAAGCAGAGGAACCAGAGATCAAATTGTCAACATCCGATGGATNGCAAGGAGATCCAACCAATCCATCCTAAAGGAAATCAGTCCTGAATATTCATTGGAAGGACTGATGCCGAAACTGAAACTCCAATGCTTTGGCCACCTGATGCGAAGAACTGACTCACTGGAAAAGACCCTGATGCTGGGAAAGATTGAAGGCGGGAGGAGAAGGGGACAACAGAGGATGAGATGGTTGAGTGGCATCACCAACTCAATGGACATGAGTTTGAGTAAGCTCCAGGAGTTGGTGATGGACAAGGAAGCCTGGCCTGCTGCAGTCCATGGGGCCACAAAGAGTCGGACATGACTGAGCGACTGGACTAACTGAACCGAACGTAGAAAAAGTGTTCTCAACAGCCCTCTAGTCCAACACTTGTCCTTTTCCAGTAAAATGCTTTGTGTCCTCAGTCAGGGCTCTTGGTTGGGCGAACCTAGTCCTTACTTCTGAATATCCCACAAGACCTTGGTATGTTGATTATGCACTAGGAGCTTAATAAATGCGTGTTGATGCTGATGCATGTTGATTTTGAGCTTCACAGGGGGAAAGAACTATCATTTAGTAAGTATCTCCTGAGACACAGTTTGAGGTGCTTTGTATAAGCTTATTAAATAGCCATTGGATGCCAAACACCACACACACTGGTCTGTCCTAAGTGTCTCATTTAAATCCTCATAATTGTAAGTTCGCTTATTGCACGATGAAGCGTCTACTTTAATCACTCAGTATTATCCCTCCACACAGATCCACAAGGCCCCCTTTCCCCATTTCATTATGAAAACATTCAAACTTAAGGAAGAGCAGAAAGAGTTTTCCAGTGAATGTCTGTGGGCCCGCTTCTTAGATTTGATATTAACATATTGCCGCGCTGGCTTTTCCTCGTCGCTTTCTCTGCCTGCCTTTCAGTCTGCGCTCCACCTCTCACTGTGGCTTACCTTTCTCTGCTCTCTCTGCTTCGGTTTCTTTCTGTTTCCCGTTGCATTATGTGGCATGCAGGATTTCAGTTCCCCGACCAGGGATTGAACCCACCACGCCCCCTGCAGTGGAAGTGTGGGTTCTTAACCACTGGACCGCCAGGGAAGTCCCATGTATCTCGGTTTCCTTGTCTGGGAGTACTGGGCCTGTTCGTGTCATGAGGATGAAATGAATTAACGCAGCACAGAGTGAGGATGTCAGTGAGCACGAGCAATCAAGGTTCCGCAGCCGTGGACGCGGGTGCAGAACTGGGTCTTTCACTGAGAGGGTGTCTGTCTCTTACAGCTTGTTGTGTGTGTGTCAGACCCAGTGTTCAGGGCCTCACATGCATCCACCAGGAGCAGGTGTGAACTCGTGAGCTGTGGGGGGTGGCGTCGACGTTGCCTCTGCCTTCCGTGGGGGATGGGGTCGGGGCTGCCCGCACCAGCCTGGGCACCCCAGGACTGGGGTGTTTTGATTCTGAAATCTCACTGCCTGTAACTCTGTCTGTAGCAGTTATTTCACTTGTAACTCATGATCAGTGAGGCACCTTAGAGATCTCCAGTTCCCATTTTCCAGATGAGAAAGCTGAGGCCCAGGAAAGGGATTCCAGCCATCCTTGGTCACACAGGCAGTAAGTCGCCACAGTAAGATTCACACCCAAGTCTTTCTGACTCTCCACCCAATGCTTTTTCCATCCTGTTCTCTGTGTTTGAAAAGTGCCACGTTCACTGGTGGCCTCCACCCAAGAACTCCGAAGTGGCTCCCTCACGGGAATCAGGCCGACATGGCCGCCACCCACGTGCTGGCTTCGCTCGGAGATCCAGAGGCGGGGACGCGAGGGAAAGCAGAGGGACGTCCTCCTCTGGTTTCTGCCTGCCGGTGGGTTTGCTGCCGTCTCGGCAGCTTGTGGAGGAGGCGGACAGCCTCTCCGGGGACTTGCTGATGCGGCGTTCAGGTGCCGTTCCCTCCCGCCGGGCACGGGGATGGGGAGACCCTTGCCCTCCTGTGGGCCTTGGCACGGGATGAGCGACCGGAAGCTCTGGGCTGGAGCAGCCATCTGTACCGCTCAGAGGACTCTGCCTCGAGCAGCAGTGGTTCGAGAAAAAGAGAGCCCAGCGTTTTGGGCTCCTTCAGAGCCGTGCACGGTCAGAACGCAGCTCGGATTTCATGCCCAGGAGCTTGTGAGCACCAGGCCTGGGGGCTCTCAGGGCCTGGATCTCTTGGCTCCCTGATGACAGCCGTTCGAGGAGTGAGCACTGCTGTACCAAGGGCTGCGCGGGTGCTGTGTGGAAGGAGGTGGAGAGGTGAACCGCCCCGTCGTCCCTGACCTCAGCGGAGGTGGGGTCGAGGGGGTTGGAAGGACCTAGACTCAAGTCCCTGGAATGCAAGATTGGAAACGCTCCGGACCCAAAGAGTAGGCGTCCAGAGGAGGGTGGGCTGGCGTCATGCACAAGGCGCATCTGAATGGGCACTTGAAGAAAAGTTCTAACTGTGGTGCTGGACGAGACTCTTGAGAGTCCCTTGGACTGCAAGGAGATCCTGCCAGTCCATCCTAAAGGAAATCAACCCTGAAATCTCATTGGAAGGACAGATGCTGAAGCTCCAATACTTTGGCCACCTGATGCAAAGAGTTAAGTCAACNCGAGACTCTTGAGAGTCCCTTGGACTGCAAGGAGATCCTGCCAGTCCATCCTAAAGGAAATCAACCCTGAAATCTCATTGGAAGGACAGATGCTGAAGCTCCAATACTTTGGCCACCTGATGCAAAGAGTTAAGTCAACTGGAAAAGACCCTGATGCTGGGAAAGGTTGAAGGTGGGAGGAGAAGGGGACGACAGAGGATGAGATGGTTAGATGGCATCACTGATTTCTATGGACATGAAAAGACAAAGTCTGAGAGATGGTGAGGGATGGCGAGGCCTGGCGTGCTGCAGTCCATGGGGTGGACAAGAATCAGATGGACTTGGTGACTGAGCAACAAGAGGATTTCCCCGTACGGAGGCAGAGGAAGGCGTGAGCCCAGGTGGACACATGGGACTGTGGCGTTTAGCAGGTTAAACCACAGTGAAAGTGACCTACTGTGTTTCAGAGGATTCCCTCGATATCTTGTTTTTCTGGAATGCCGTTCCCATTGTCTGCAGACACGGAGACCAGGTAGAGGAGCCTGGGTTGAAAGGTGTAGGGACTAAACCCGCACCGTCTTTCACGGATTTCCAGTCTTGTGGTGGAACGTTCCAGCAGCTCAGCTGATGCCGTCACTGCCAGCCACTCAACATCGGCTGCTGTTCTGAGTACTGATGTGTGTTGGGGGGTGATGCTTGCTGCCCTTAGGGTGTTTTCGGCTGGCTGGGGAGAAAGGCCAATAGAGGTCCTTAGAGCCTAGTGTGATAAAAGCTGTGTGCGAGGTCCGTCCAGGCGGTTCTGAGGAGGGGGCGGCGAGGAGCCTTTGCCATCCAGGGGGCCCCCAGGGTATCTCCAGAGGGGCAGTGAGGGAATCATGATGGAGACACACAGTCTGGGGCATCTGGGGTGAGGAAAGACCTTTACGCGTTCAGACTGCGGAGCTTGGCATCCACGCCGGCGAGTCGGATACGGGAAGGCCGCCTGGGGCCCAGCCGAGAAGCACCTCGTGTTTCGGCTCGACACCCTGGGACAGCAGGGAGCCCCCGGCGGGTTTTCAGCCGGGCAGGGCTGTGGCGGGGCTGTTCCTCATTGGCCTTCCAGGCAGGATGGAGAGCGGAGGGGATGAAGACACGGGAAGCAGGGAGGTGAGCCGAGGGCCCCC
>SJYV01024834.1:6860-18520 GCA_006410875.1 Neotragus pygmaeus | reverse complement strand
CAGTTAAGTAATTTAATGCATGTAACTAAATTCTTAGGTGTCATCTGATCACTGTTCAGCACAAGTAGGGAAATCAGGTAAGGCATAGGCACAACTCTCAGGATGTAGGTAAAGAGATAAATATGTGTTTTCAAGTTATCACCACAGATATTCTGTCCTCACCATAAATGGACCAAACTTTCCCTTGGACTAAGCAAAGGCAGGAGTGAGGAATATCACTGCCTGTTTTCAAGGATGTGTGTTCAATACTAGTGATGGAGAAAGACAATGTGTTTACCCAGGACACAGGATAAATACCACAGAGCTGGGAGCAAGCACTTGAGGGTCAGGGTACATGCCCTGGTGACACCTGAGCTCAACCTCCAAACTCTAGTTAACAAATCATGTGTAATTGGGCACATTGGTTCATCACCCAAGCCTCAGCTTCATCGTCTGTGAAATGGGGATTTTACACACTACCTCTACGGGGACTTTTTTGAGCTTCAAATTAGATACTGTGTGCAAAATGATTAGTTCTGTGTTTGGCACGCTCCCTGTTCTCAATGAGTCCTAGAATTTATTATTGTCATTATTATAAACAAGGTGCTATTATATTATAAATATGGAATAATTGACTATACAAAATTATGCATTAAAGTAATTGTAACAAATTACTTTAAATTGATATTTTCTGCTTCTAATGGTGTACTATTTCTCCGACTTGTGGATTCAGCTATACAAAGAGCTAGCCCACTACAAAGTGTAAAATCAACAGAACCTTATAATGGGTCCTGCTTTCTCTGATTTCTTGTGAATTCATTACTTCATTTAACTTGCCTCTTTCCAGAGACATGCACTATTTTTTTATTTCAGCCTCTCATTTCTGGTAGTTGTAACATTGAGGTGAGATTTCAGGAGTTTTAAGTCAGAATACCTTTAGATACAGAAGGTGTCATTGGGTTCAATTGGCACAATCCTGTCATTGTATGGAAGAGAAAATGAACCTTGATGTGATTGGTTTGAAATTGCAGAGCTGTTTAGTAGAGCTAGAGTTGAAACACAGGTCATTGCAATCATATTTACTCCATACCTTATGTTGCCTCCTACAAAATTATTCATGGGAGCAGAGAGTAGAAGCAGGGAGATAGTGCTTTGTGTAAGAATACTGCAGGACCAGGTCATTTTTAGGTATTTCTCACATGCAGGGAGTAAAGATAATATTAGATGGGCAATTGGGTCTTAGATATTCTTGTCATGAACTGTTCTTTTTTCCACTTAAGACAGAGTCTGTGCCTCAGTGGGCCATCTATTGAGAACAAATTTTTCTTCTAAGCAGAGAAAGACAGATTCTCTACCATATGAGCCAACAGGAAAGCCCCATGCATGCCATAAATTAGTCAACTTTACAGTAGGTTAGAAGTTCATAAATGCTATTATAAGGCAGGGACAGTAGAGCGGTGTAAGGGATTAAAAGGACAAGGGGTGGAGAGTTAAGACAGCATTAAATCACATGGGCATCAGGGTCGCTGGGGGGATGCATGGGAGCTTCTAGGTATAGTTCCTAGTCTCACAAGTTCAGCTCAGTCCAGTTGCTCAGTCGTGTCTGACTCTTTGCGACCCCATGAATCGCAGCATGCCAGGCTTCCCTGTCCATCACCAACTCCCGGAGTTCACTCAGACTCATGTCCATCGAGTCAGTGATGCCATCCAACCATCTCATCCTCAGTCATCCCCTTCTCCTCCTGCCCCCAATCCCTCCCAGCATCAGTCTTTTCCAATGAGTCAACTCTTTGCACAAGGTGGCCAAATTACTGGAGTTTCAGCTTTAGCATCATTCCTTCCAAAGAAATCCCAGGGTTGATCTCCTTCAGAATGGACTGGTTGGATCTCCTTGCAGTACAAGGGACTCTCAACTCCCCTTTAAACATTTTATTTGACACTCATTTCTGGACAGCTTGTTTCTCAAAAACATATCTGAAAATAAAGATTACACAAGAAAGCATGCAAATATATATGAATGTGTAACTCATAACTAGAGAAAGGACCTTAAAGATAATCTATTTAATCCTCCAGCAGCATTTGAATCTCTTTTATGGCAGTATTATGAGCTTAGATCAAATAATAGGTGAGAACAATTAGAAAGTTCATGAGTCAATGATTTGTTTACACATCTCTTATGAAGGCTAATTATTTGTTAGCTAAAACACAGACTCCATTTTAGTTAGTGAAGCCAGCATAAGAAAGGATTAGCTGAGATCCTGAAACCCTTCTGTTGTAGGAAAACTGGCAAGAAACTAAATGTAATGGCTAAAATTCCAACCTTTGACTTGTTGCCATAAGAGGCTTTAGTAGCTCTAGTCTGTTTGTCTTTCTCTCTCTTACACACACACACACACACACACACACACACACACACACNGGGAGGAGAAGGGGATGACAGAGGATGAGATGGTTGGATGGCATCACCAACTCAATGGACATGAGGTTGAGTAATCTCCAGGAGTTGGTGATGGACAGGGAAGCCTAGCTAGCTGCAGTCCATGGGGTCGCAAAGAGTCAGACACGACGGAGTAACTGAACCGAACTGAACTACTGAAATTATGTTCTGTGTGTGTGCTCAATCACTTAGTCATATCTGGCTCTTATATCTTTACATAAACAGAAATGTGGATTAAGTAGATCTTTCACTTGTAAAAAAATAGGGTTGACTCTTGTATTTTCCCAGTTGGACTTGAGTTGAAAGAGATTCAAGAATCAGATTCCACTTAGGATGTGGAAAGATACAACTAAGTGTGAGGAAAAGGCAGATAGTATAAAGTACCTGCTGACAGGAACTTCTGTTATGTATTCAGCACTTAGAACCTGGCCCAACATATGGCAGATGCTCAATAAGTGTTTGCTGGGGAAATGACTAAGTGGATTAATTAATGAATCTTTCATTATTTTTAACAGTTGCATGTTAAAAAGGCATTTGGGTTATCCCAAGATTTTGTGGTTATCACTATACTATGAATTACTTCCTACACCCATTTCCCCAAGAATCGGAGCATTTAAACTGTGAAAACTGGTGTGAGTAGAGCCGTTTAAAGTAGAGCTGGAGACCCAACTGCTAAGCAATTAACCAAGTGTCATGTTTTTTTCAAACATGCAAAGCCTCAGGAAACGTACTTTCTAGGTACCTTTTTAGGAATTATCAGAGAATGTGCTTTTCCAAAACAGGGCCATAAACCAAAGAAGAGGAAGACATGGGATGCAGAAAGCAGTCTGGTTACCACCCTGGTGCACAGGACAGAGGGGAGGGAGTCCTGAGGATGCTGATACAAGGAGACCTAGGACCACCATTGAGTGCTGGGCTCATCGGGCCACCAGCCAGCCTGGAGCCCAACTGAAGGCCCTGGGAGAGAGTTTCCTTAGGAAGATGGGCTTGAAAAAATACTGAATGCATCTGGACTTCTAGAGGGGATATTTAAACAATTGTTTATGAGTTTAATCTTAAATTAATGATGATAACATGGTTATTGGCAGAAGGGTTCATTACCACTAGGGCCACCTAATACTGTAGAAAACCTCAGTTGAAGAGCCAGCTTTTCAACAAGAAAGTTCTGACCCCAAAATCTGACCAAATGCTGCTCTCTCCTGTGCTTTCTATGTCAGGGACGTTAAAGCCTGAAAATCTCATCCTGGGTTTTCTGGGTAATCTCCTGGATTAAACTCTGACCTGCTTGATCCCAGATGTGACACCTATTTAGCTGTGTATCCACAGCTCCCGTAGAGTGCCTGGTGCTCCACGGATGCTCTTTGAATGCATACGAGAGCAAATGATGACCTCCCAAAGGGGTGCACACGGGCAGCGGTGACACAGAGGAGCAAGGGCTCTGAGCTGCTCTAGAGGGCATTCCAAAAGACCTTACAGAGGAAGCAATATTTCCTCTGGAGGGACTGGGTGAATAGGCAAGGTAGGAAAGGGTAACCCAGACAAGCGGGAGCTGAGCAGAGGCGCAGAGGTATGAGTAGACAGGTAGGTGTGTGTTGTGCACACACACTCTTAGAGAGAGTAGAGTGGTTCAAAATGAGGCTGTCCTGGTGGGCAGAGGTCAGCACAGTCCCGTGGGCCACTTCTTGCTCGTAGGAGCCACTTAGATTTTTATGCTTGAAGATCTGTGCTGTGCTGTGCTCCGTCAGTCTGTGCTATGCTGTGCTCAGTCACTTCAGTCGTGTCTGGCTCTTTGTGATCAATGGAATGGAGCCCACTAGGCTCCGCTGTCCCTGAGGTTTTCCCGGCAAGAACCCTGGAGCACATTGCCATGCCCTCCTTTAGGGGGTTTTCCTGACCCAGGGATTGAACCCATATCTCCTGCACTGCAGGCAGATTCTCTGGTATTAAGCCAACAGGGAAGCCCCCATGCCTGAAGATCAGGGATTCCCAAAGCTGATTTCTCATCAGAATCACCAGTGAAGCATTTTGGCATGCATGTCCCCAGCCCCACCCAAGAGAGTATTAACCATAGCTCTGCGATTGGAACCAGGAAACTGTAGTTGTCAGAAAATGCTCAGATGGCACGACTGGGGACAGGCTTGGGGACAGGGGAAGAGCCAGCCAGGGAAACATTACTTCCTTTGTAAAGTCTTTTTTNGCCCCACCCAAGAGAGTATTAACCATAGCTCTGCGATTGGAACCAGGAAACTGTAGTTGTCAGAAAATGCTCAGATGGCACGACTGGGGACAGGCTTGGGGACAGGGGAAGAGCCAGCCAGGGAAACATTACTTCCTTTGTAAAGTCTTTTTTAAAAAATTTATTTATTTTAATTGGAGGTTAATTACTTTACAATATTGTATTGATTTTGCCATACATCAACACGAATCCGCCACAGGTATGCACGTGTTCTTCTGGAACGCCCTCTAGCAGCTCAGAGCCCTGCTCCTCTGTGTCACCACTGCCCGCGTGCGCCCCTTTGGGAGGTCATCATTTGCTCTTGTCTGCATTCAAAGGACATCCATGGAGCTCCAGATGTGCACCAGGCAGTGTATAAGAGCTGTGGATACACAGCTAAAGAGGTGTCACCTCTGGGGTCAAGCAGGTCTTTAATCCAGGAGATTAACCAGAAAACTGAGGGTGTGATTTCAGACTTTAATGTCCCTGACATAGAAAGGACAGGAGAGAGCAGCATTTGGTCAGGTTTTGGGGGTCAGGCTTTCCTTGTAGAAAAGCTGACTCTTCAGGCTGGTACAACAAATATACCACAGACTGGTTGGTTTAAGCAAACAGCACTTATTTGTCAGCTTGGNAGAAAGGACAGGAGAGAGCAGCATTTGGTCAGGTTTTGGGGGTCAGGCTTTCCTTGTAGAAAAGCTGACTCTTCAGGCTGGTACAACAAATATACCACAGACTGGTTGGTTTAAGCAAACAGCACTTATTTGTCAGTTTGGGAGACTGGGAAGCCTAAGATGAAGGTAGCAAGGTGCTGCTAGATCCTGTCTCTGGTGAGGACCTGCTTCGTGATTTGCACACAGTTGTCCTGTATCCACAGGTGGTGGAGAACAGAGTGGGGCGGGGAAGCTCTCTCCTGTCCCTTCTTATAAGGGCCCTAATCCTATTTATAAGGGTTCCACTCTCATGACCTAATCACCACCCAAATGCCTCACTTCCTGATTTCATCAGTTTGGGGATTAGGCTTTAACATATGATTTTGTGGGAAAGACACAGATATTCATCCCTGAAGAGGAAGGAAGAGTCAGTCAGTCAGTGCAGGCACTCAGTCATGTCCAACTCTTTGCGACCCTGTGGACTGCAACACGCCAGGCTTCCCTGACCATCACCAACTCCTGGAGCTTGTTCAAACTCATGTCCATCGGGCCGATGATACCATCCAACCATCTCATCCTGTCATTCCCCTTCTCCTCCTGCCTTTAATCTTTCCCAGCATCAGTGTCTTTTCCAATGAGTCAGTTCTTCACATCAGGTGGCCAAAGTATTGGAGTTTCAGCTTCAACATCAACCCGTCCAATGAATATTCAGGACTGATTTTGTTTAGGATTGACCTTTTTGATCTCCTTGCAGTCCAAGGGACTCTCAAGAGTCTTCTTCAACACCACAGGGAGGAAAAGGCAGAGAGCCAAATCTGGGCTCTAGAGTCAAGAACCAGATTGGAGACTTTCCCTAAAATCCAGAGGTGATGTAGTTTAACCAATTTAAATCAGAACAGCATGAATAACACTTTTGTGTTGATTTAAAACACAAACACTACGAAAGCGTTACTTTGTGAGCCCTTCATCATTACTAAATCTACCATGTTATTGCTGAAATGAGGTGATTTAAATATGGAAAATTAAGATCAATTTCCAGATGACCTACTTTTGTTACTGGAATTTAAAACATTCTCTGCTTTTCTTTCTTCTGTAAATGAATAACAATGAAATAAATTTTAACATAAGCTCGTGTATTTCACATCTAATATGTAATGTTGATATTGTTTAAAATATTCAGTTTTATTGAGGGAAAAAAATGCATTAAAATGTCCTCAGGAAAGCTGTTTCCTAAATGTGCATAGTCTGATTCCTATCCTGATGTTCATTTATTTCAGTCTTAATCTTACTTAAAAATCAACTTGTAACAGCTGAGTTCCTACTCTGTGCAAGGTCTTGATTTGGAAAACAAGGAGATTAACTGCTGTAGGAATATAAGAGAACATGAGCCACGAGCTTTGTTCAAAAGGAGTTTACAAGCTGGCTGGGGAGATAAGACTAATACACATGAGAAAATGACTAATGACTCACTATATCCACATAGCTCTGATACTAAGATCAAGTGAGGATACAGAGGACATGGTCTATAGGAACTCAGAGGACGTGGACACAACTGTGGGCTCAACTGGTTAGGGAAGGCTTCCTGGAAGAGGTGTGATCTGAGCTGGTCTTGAAGGCTGGGTCAGAGTTCACTGGAAAGAGTTGAAGAGAGAGACTCCTGGGGGAGGGACAGGAGAGACCTTGAATCCAGGTGGGGGAAGATGTAAAACATGTTCAGAAATAATACTCAATCAAAGGAAGGTTCTATCTTGGGAATCACTGGAAGTGTAAGTGGGCAATATTTAAAGAGTGACCGTGGAGAATTTTGAATGCCAAATTCAAAACAGTAGGCATAAGAGAGTGGCTGATGAATTTTGGCTAGATTAGAGAAGTGGAAGATGAACAAAGAACTTGGAGAACACTGACTGGAGAAAATTTTCCAATGAACGAAGAAAGCAATGAAATCAGTTAGGAGGCTGTTGTAAGAGAGTAAATCTAAGGGGATGAGATTCCGAGTCAGACCTTGGGACTGGGATTGGTAGCAAAGGTCTGGAAACTGGGCAGTGGACAGGTAAGCAGGCTTTAGGACAAGCTGTGGTTCACAGAAGGAGGAGGGGAGGCAGCCCCACACGGAAATTTGGTCCTGGAGTTGTTGAGTGAATGATGGTGCCGCTGGCAGAACGAGGAAGGTCAAATGGGGATGCTGGTTTGGAGAGAAAGAAAAAGGTTTCTGTTGCAAGCATGTTGAATGTGAGCAGGCAGCAGAAAGAAATGCAGACAAACAGCTGGAGATGTGGGGCTTTGTTTAGGGGAAAATTTGAGGCTGGAGATTTTCCCACAGAGGTAAGTGCTGAAATTGAAGAGTAAAGAAGAGTCACTCATTCATTCAACAACTATAAGGTCTTATCTATTAGGTGCTGGGCACTTTTGGACCTGCTGGGATACAGCAGAGGGCAAAGGAGATACTTTTGGAATGTGTTTTTGATTGTAGGAAGCTGATTTTAAATGAAAGAACTGGGGGAAGGAAGGTGAGTGAGAAAGAGAGAGCAAGCAGAGAGCGTTCCATTTTGGGGGGATAGGAAAAGAAAGCAGGAACATTGTGGACACTAGGTTTATTCTGAACTTCCACACAGAGACAAGGAGCCAGAGAGAGTGGGGACTCTCTGTCCTCCCTTCTGCTCAGGGCCTCTCTGGAGTCCTGCCTGACTGTCCCACATGTGTGTGTTTTCAGACACAGGCCTGGCGGTCACAGAGGCAGCGCCAGCCCATCTCGCTCCAGAGTNGAAATTTGGTCCTGGAGTTGTTGAGTGAATGATGGTGCCGCTGGCAGAACGAGGAAGGTCAAATGGGGATGCTGGTTTGGAGAGAAAGAAAAAGGTTTCTGTTGCAAGCATGTTGAATGTGAGCAGGCAGCAGAAAGAAATGCAGACAAACAGCTGGAGATGTGGGGCTTTGTTTAGGGGAAAATTTGAGGCTGGAGATTTTCCCACAGAGGTAAGTGCTGAAATTGAAGAGTAAAGAAGAGTCACTCATTCATTCAACAACTATAAGGTCTTATCTATTAGGTGCTGGGCACTTTTGGACCTGCTGGGATACAGCAGAGGGCAAAGGAGATACTTTTGGAATGTGTTTTTGATTGTAGGAAGCTGATTTTAAATGAAAGAACTGGGGGAAGGAAGGTGAGTGAGAAAGAGAGAGCAAGCAGAGAGCGTTCCATTTTGGGGGGATGGGAAAAGAAAGCAGGAACATTGTGGACACTAGGTTTATTCTGAACTTCCACACAGAGACAAGGAGCCAGAGAGAGTGGGGACTCTCTGTCCTCCCCTCTGCTCAGGGCCTCTCTGGAGTCCTGCCTGACTGTCCCACATGTGTGTGTTTTCAGACACAGGCCTGGCGGTCACAGAGGCAGCGCCAGCCCATCTCGCTCCAGAGTCCGTTCCTACCTTAGGCCATGGTTTAAGCATGGAAGCTACATAACCAGCGTCTTCATGTAGGCTGCCTAAAGGGACCAGGAGAAAAATCACCAAACAGCAAGCACTCCTTATTAGCCTTGTGCGTTTAAAGGGAACTCATGATAAAGCAGTTGGAAAATGAATCACTTATGATGTTGCAAACATCAACCCCTCACGAGGTCCAGTGCATCCTTCAGAGCAGCCCGGGATGCTTCCTGATGAAAGTTGGGCTTATAGTCCCATCAGCTAAATGAGGCTTCTCATCCATGGTTCCTCTCAGAAGGAGAGTGAGGCATGTTGACATGACTGTTTCATATGCATCCACTGATCAATCATCATGGCAGAGAGCTGAGATCCTCACCTGAATTTTGCATGAACCAGTAACAGTGATAGAAATCAGTGATGGGTGGCAGCTCTCTCTTTAGCACAACTGGCCCTCAGCAGGTGGGTGGGTCACACATAAGGCCGGAAAGCAGAAGAGGAAAATTTCTTCAGAATTCCAGAATCCCCTTGGCCCTTTTGCAGCCCGTGTGTCAGAATCCCCAACACACGTGGCCCACAGTTNTCTCTCTTTAGCACAACTGGCCCTCAGCAGGTGGGTGGGTCACACATAAGGCCGGAAAGCAGAAGAGGAAAATTTCTTCAGAATTCCAGAATCCCCTTGGCCCTTTTGCAGCCCGTGTGTCAGAATCCCCAACACACGTGGCCCACAGTTGTGTAATGAATCCTTACTTGCCTCCTGGTCTTGGAGTTTGGGGTTTTTTTTTTTTTAAGTCTTTATTGAATTTGTTACAATATTACTTCTGTGTTATGTTTGGGCTTTTTGGCTTGAAGCATGTGAGATCACAGTTCCCTAACCAGGGATTGAACCTGCACCCCCTTGCATTGGAAAACAAAGTCTTAACCACAGGACCAGGAGGAATATCCGCTGGCCTTGGAGTCCTTGAAATCAGGGTCTGTGTTTTATCAACTCTGGCATCCTCAGTACTTAGTTCAGTACCTGGCATTCAGGATGGGTGCTCAGGCTACATCTGAAACAGGGGAGGCGAGGGGAGGTGGGTGGAGCAGCTACAGATACCACTGAGTAATCAAATCCACCAAAGGCATCTTGGAGCATAAGGAACCAGTCCATCTCTTCAGATTCAAGAGTTACCTTCCATCCCACTTGGAGGAATAGATGAGAGAGTATGCACTTGTGCAGAAAAATTGCAAATGCCGTCTCATCCTGGGAGAACTCAGCTTCTTAAGTCCTGCTGGGCAAAGGGTATGAAGTCAGGGAAGTGAATTGGCTTGGCAGTGTACAGAGGATGCTGGGTAAATGAGGACCATGCATCCTGCACACAAGTCAGTGACATGAAAGAGGTACTCCAAAACAGTAGTTTTTAATTGTGAAATAAAAGTGCTGTACATTTCAATTAGACTAAACTCCCCATTCCATAGGATTTCTGGCAAACCAGGGCTTTACTTTCCTAAATTGTTTCAATTCCTNTGTGGTACATATACACAATGGAGTATTACTCGGCCTTTAAAAAGAATACATTTGAATCAGTTCTAATGAGGTGGATGAAACTGGAGCCTATTATACAGAGTGAAGTAAGCCAGAAAGAAAAAAACCAATACAGCATACTAACACATACATATAGAATTTAGAAAGTTGGTAACGATGACCCCGTATGTGAGACAGCAAAAGAGACATAGATGTAAAGAATGGTCTTTTGGACTCTGTGGGAGAAGGTGAGTGTGGGATAATTTGAGAGAATAGCATTGAAACATGTATATTATATGTGAAACAGATGCTAGTCCAGGTTCGATGCATGAGACAGGGTGCTCAGGGCTGGTGCACTGGGGTGACCCAGAGGGATGGGATGGGAGGAAGGTGGGAGGGGTTTCAGGATGGGGAACTCATGTGCAGCCATGGCTGATTCATGGCAATGAATGGCAAAGACCACTACAATATTGTAAAGTAATTAGCCTCTAGTTGAAAAAAAAAATCTGTGTCTCGCTGATTTGCACTATCATTTTAACCTAACCTAGCCAAAACAACCTGGAGTGCTTTTAAACTGTCAGTTCCTAAGACCCGGGCTGTGGGAGTTTCCTCTTAGGAGGCAAGGAGAGGCAGGAATGAGGGGCTGAGGAGAGCAAGTCCCCACACACATTCGCCTATCTTTTCTCCCAGACTGAATTTCTCCCAGTGCGTGAAACCATTCCTAAGGTGACCTGATTCCTGCATCCCTTCCTCCTGATCACTCACCTCTCTGATTTTGCCAGGTGAGTGACAATTTGGAGGAGACAGAGGTTTGATCCCTGGGTCCGGAAGATCCCCTGGAGGAGCGCATGGCAACCCACTCCAGTGTTCTTGCCTGGAGAATCCCATGGACAGGGGAGCCTGGCGTGCCACAGTGAATGGGGTCGCTCAGTCGGATATGCCTGAGGGGCTTGGCCCACACGCCCTGACAGTTCACCACTAAGCCTACGTTCTTTGCAGGCATGGCTTTCCCACAGAAGAAAGGGTTTGGGTTTGGCCTGAAGCATCCATTTCTTTTGCTAGATAAGGAGGCGGCACGTAGAGGAAGGGGCCAGGAGCAGAGACCGATGTGGCGGTGCTGACCCAGACTTCCAGGAGAAGGTGAGGATGGGTGACGGCACAGCTGGGCGTGGCTGACGACGAGGTCCCGTGTAGCAGGAGGTGAGGAGGGGGCGACACTCTGATGAGAAAGAAAAGGGAATCAACATTCCTTTGTTTCCTTTCTTCCTCCCCTTCCCTTCCCTCCTTCCCTGTCCCTCTTTCCCTCCACCCTTCCTTCCTTGCCTCTGACCCCTCCTCCTTTCCACCTTTCTTCCTTCATCAAATAAGTCTTTCTTTTTTTTTTTTTAATTTATTTATTTTTAAATTTAACTTTACAATACTCTATTGGGTTTGCCATACATCGACACGAATCCACCAC
>SJYV01024833.1:0-10970 GCA_006410875.1 Neotragus pygmaeus | reverse complement strand
ACGTGTGGATTCCTAGACTTCATTCTTGGTCGTTACAGTAGGGTACCAGTAATACACGCCAAGAAAGGGTGCTGGGGAAGCAAATGACTTCAGTCCTGACATGTCTGAAATTGCCTTGATTTGTCACTTGTAACTGAATACTGGTTCAGTGAGGTGTAGAATTCAGCAGAATTATAGGCTGAACAGCATTTCTTTCAGAATTAGGAAGCTACTGTTTACTGGTATTTGGAGTTGTTCATCCAAAGTTTACTGGCAATCTGATTATCACTTCTTAACAGAGCCTTGTTTCTTTATTTTCTAGATGCTTTTAGAACCTATTCTTTCTCCTGGACATTTTGAAATTTAACAATAACCTATCTGAGGGTGGATCTGTTTTTATACAAATTGCTGGGTAGACTCAGTGGTCCCTTCTCCTCCTCCTCCAAAAATCCATATCCATCACCTGCGAGAAGTTACCTTCTTTCTTCTTTAAAAAAAAAAAAAAAAAAAATCTGCTAGTCTTCCTTTGCACTGTTCTCCTTATTTGACTTCATGAAAGGTCTCCAGCAGGCTCACGCGGACCTCCAGCAGGCTCAGGCGGCATCTCCTGAGTCCACTCACACCCTCCTAGACGACGATCTCACTTTCTCCTTGAGCCTCAACAGGTCCTCCAGTATCCTTCCCAGCAGATGATCTTTCTTTCTTTCTGCTGCTGCTGCTGCTACTAAGTCACTTCAGTCGTGTCTGACTCTGTGTGACCCCATAGACAGCAGCCCATCAGGCTCCCCTGTCCCTGGGATTCTCTAGACAAGAACACTGGAGTGGCTTGCCAGTTCCTTCTCCAATGCAAGAAAGTGAAAGTGAAGTTGCTCAGTCGTGTCTGACCCTCAGCGACCCCATGGACTGCAGCCTTCCAGGCTCCTCCGTCCATGGGATTTTCCAGGCAAGAGTACTGGAGTGGGGTGCCACTGCCTTCTCCGGATCTTTCTATTTCACCAAAAATACAGAGGCAAACAGAAGAGATCCTTTAAAGCTCCCATCACCTGTGTACAACCACTTGTACCTGTAATCCTTACCCTCTGCCTTCTATTTCTTTTGTCCATGCTCCTAACCACATAAAATTCTACTTCTGGGCTAGACCCTACGTTTTTGCCTGCTCAAGGACATTAGTGCAGTAATTTTCCCTTATTTCTTGCACATCATCAATTTTTTTTGTCTCTACTGGATCTTTTCTATCAGTAAATAAAAACGCTATTATTTCTCCCAACTCTCAGACTGGGATGGAAACAGACCTCTTTTGATTCTACATCAAAACTCCCTGCAACAGTTGTTCACATCCCCTGTCTCCAGTTTCTTTCTTCCTGTTCTCTCTTCCTAACATTTTATTATGAAAGCTTTCAAACACAGAGCAAAGTTTAAAGAATTTTACCAATCAAGACACATTTACCCACCACCTAAATTATGCCATTAACAATATGTGCTTTATCACATATCTATCTATACAATCTCCCATTAATCCATTTTTTAAATGCAACAAAGTTACTGTCATCAGCATTCTCCAAATACTTCTCCAAAAACATATTATTAACTATCAGTTAAATGTTAGTTTGCAATGTCTTTTTTAAATTTTTATTTATTGATCTATTTTTGGCTGTCCTGGGTCTCTGCTGTTGCGCAGGCTTTTCTCTCTAGGGAGCACGGGCTCCAGGATGCTCGCTTGGGCTTCAGTAGTTGCGGCACACGGGCTTAGAGTGTGGCTCCCAGGCTTGGGATCCTCCCAGACCAGGGATCGAATTTGTCTCCTGTATTGGCAAGTGGATTCTTTAGCACTGAGTCACCAGGGAAGCCCTATTTTATTTTTTTCATGTATCTCAAAATTGCAGAGATCAGTACTCTTTCTAAACACTTCTGCATATATATTATTAACTACAGTTAAATATTAGTTTGCAGTGCTTTCTTTTGGTGTAGCATTTACACAGCCACTGCCGCCCCCAGCAAGGCTCCCCATGCCCCACTCCCCGCCCTGACTCACCTTGTCTGAACCCACTCCCAGTAGATTTCTGCTCTCTCCACTGCAACTACTCAGAGGTCCCCAGTAATCGTGATGGCCTGTTACTGAATCCAAAGGTGAGTGCCCCGCCCCCATCTGACCTGGTCCATCAGAAGCCACAACAGAGTGGTCACTTACTCTGCAGTGAACACTTGTTTGGCTTCTAGGATACAATACATCCTAGGTTTTCTTCCTATTGAACTGGCTGCTCTTGTTTGGTCTCCGTTGCTAGTTTCTTTTTATCTCATTAACTGTTAAAGGGCCCCAAGGGCTCCATCCCAGAACCTATTTTCTTCTCTACCAACACTCATTCTCTTAATTTTCTCATATAGTCAGATGGCTTTTATAGACCCTAAATCAACCCCTTCTCTCCACTTCCGGTCCAAGCTGCCAATAGCGCTTGCCCGGATTCTGTCCAACTGGTCTCACTGCTTTCACTTTATCCTCTTCAGAATGTTCTCTATTCTACAAACCAGAATAACATTATTAAAATGTAAGCCATACCTGTTGTCACAGCCAGGAGGCGGCGAAGCAAATGTGACAACCAAGTGTACTGTGGAATCCCGAAACAGAAAAAGGACACTAGGGCAAAGCTAAGGACATCTGGATAATGCCAACCTCAGTTAATCACATTTGCCCGAAGCAGTTCACTAACTGTTTAAAAAAAAAAAAAAAGGTACTAATGCAAGATGCTAAAAACAGGAAAATTTGGTGTGGGGCATACTTGAACACTTTGTACAAGTTTTCTGTAAATCTAAAACTGTTCTGAAAAATAAAGCTTATATATTAAAAAAAAAAAGCTGGACTGTGGATCTGCTTAAAATCCTTCAAAAGTTTCTCATTTCTCTAACACTCACTGCTCCTCAACTGTGTACTCACATTTAAAACTGAGGCAACACAAAAGCAGTCTAGGGACTTCCCTGGTGGTCCAGTGGCTAAGACTCCACGCTCCCAATGCAGGAACTAGACCTGACACATTGCAACTGAGAGCCTGCGAGTCACAACTCAAGATCCTGCAGGCCTAAAAGATTCTGCATGCTGCAGGGGAGACTGGAGATCTCAAGTGTTGAGGGCTGCAACTACGACCCAACCCAGCCAAATAAACATTATAAAAACAAAAGCAGCCTAGGAACTCTATTGGAAGTGGGCGAGGCTTGACAGAGAGTTTGCTTTATTTAAACAAAGCTCTAGATGCAGGAAACTTTAGCAAAAGTACCAGAACACTATTTCCAATGCCACAAAGTTTTTCTGAGACAATTTAATGCAGAAGTACTATTGTCTATTATTTTCAATGACAGTTCTACCTTTGTTGACAACAAATTCTCTCATATTGTGACCTCTCTTTGTTGACTGTTCTTTGTATTGTGTAACACAGTTAACAAACACTGGAAGGGAGTGGGGAATGAGTATGTTCACAGATGACCTATGAAAGGCTATAATGTAACTTAAATTGGGATTAAAAACCATCATCATCATCATCACCACCAACAGCAGCAGCAAATCACCTATAATGGAGAAAATAGTTAATAAAACTCATTAAGTCTTTAAAACTCTAGACAAATGTTAAATATAAGGATTAAAAAAAAAAAAACAAGGTAAAATGCAATTTGCTATCAATTCATCTTAGCAGGCCTAATGGTCTCATTTTTACTTTAAATATCTACTTACCTACAGAGCTGTTTTTCTTACTCTATACTTAATTAACTGTGTGGACAATGAATCCTATAACTAACCTAAGTGGAAAGACAGAGATGATCAATTCATTTGGCTAATATGGCAAACCTGATCAGCTGTTTGGCCAAAGCCCCACAGCATTTCCGGCCTGGCGATGAGCACTGTGCCTCCCACTACTTGCCCCCCACTCTCCAGTCTTCCTGCCATTGCCTTCCTTGAACTCCAAATTCCAATAATACTGCTGCTACTGCAAGCTGCTTCCCAACTGCCAGGCTGTTTTATGATTTTTCAGACTCGGTATATGTGTTTCCTCTGGTTAAGATGGCAAAGTCAAGGTTTACGGATCACTTTCTGTCTGCAATCATGATCTCTGTATTATTACCACAGCTCTATCATCATACCAGCTTCAATATATTGTGACTACTTGTCCTTTCTACGAGACTGAGCTATTTGGGGGCAGGTGCCTCATCTGTTCACTTTGGTGTCCTCAAGGACACGTCTTGCAAGAAAAACCTTCTTTGGTGAAACAGTATGTCCCCAAAATATTTTAGATCTTCCTTAAAAGAAATAATAAGCTATCTCCCAAATGCAAATGAGGAAATGTGATTATTACATAACCAATTTTTAGGCCTGGTTTTCTTTTTGTTCATGATAAGCAAATGCTTCAGTAGCATAAATCTCAAAAATATGGTTTCAACAGATTTCAAGCACCAGTGTGTGTGTGTGTGTCTCTCTCTCACTTTCTCTCTCACCCACCTACACACATACATATACACTCACATCTTAGAAAGACAATTCTGGACAACATGGGCCAGTTTTACGTGTTTGGAACAATTCCTGGTAATTTTAAGTCCTTCACACACAAAAATCAAAGGACCAGATGGGATTTTAGGAGATTTTCCAATCCATTTTCCTATTATAAAACCTAGTAAGTAAATGAAGTCACCAATATGGGCAAGATAATTATCCTATTTTAGAAGGCTTCCACAGAACTATCCTTAAGAATGTACCCAAATGTAATCCCTACCAATGCAATTTAGGTCAAACTCAGCGTTAGCTCACACAGGAAAGCAAAGTACCATCATTTCCGTGCGTGTGTGCAGAGTAAGGAACGACATGGCACAGAAGGAAAGCGTAGTGGAGCGAAAAGAACACCGCGAACCCGCGCCATCCGTGCTGTCCCTGCCGTTAACCTTGCCCCAGCGCCTGGGCCTGTCCGGGCCTCATAAACTCCCCCGTAAAGTAAGAGTGCTGGGCTGGAATGCTAGGTTCTTTTTAAAGTAATATCTTAAAAAGGCACAATGCACTTATTGTGCACCTGCTGTATGACCTTTTATGTATATTAAGGACGACCTTTCCCAGAGGGAGCATTTTTACAGATGACTGCACAGTTAATAAAAAGTGAAACTGTAATTCAATTCAAATTCAGGTCTGCTTGTTCTACAAGACATTGTGCTAATCTGCCTCCTGGGAAAGGGAAGAAGGGAAAAGAAAGGAAGGAAGGGAACTACAAACTGGCAAAGATGCAAATAAGTGTTTTTCCTGCAGGCAGCTAAGGACAGAAAAATAGGCCAGAACAAACCGCTGTGGCATGAGCAGTGACAGGGAGACTAAGAGAAATGGGTCCTCATGCTTGGCTCTTTAACTGTCATCACAAATGCCAACAGCTTCATCTGCTAGGATATACCCTCCTACTTCTTGTGTGCGTGTGTTTGTGTGTGAGCATCGCTCAGTCGTGCCCGACTCTTTGCAACCCCACGGATTGTGGCCCGTCAGCCTCCTCTGTCCATGGAATTCTCCAGGTAAGAATACTGGAGTGGGTTGCCATTCTCTTCTCCAGAGGATCTTCCCAGCCCAGGGATCGAACCCAGTCTTTTGCACTGCTGGCAGGTTTTTTTTTATCGTCTGAGTTACTAGAGAAGGCACGTCTCATGTATCTACTTGCAACATACCAGACATCCTGATTGAAGGTATGAGGGAAATACTAAAGAATCTGAGGAACCAACCTAAAGTCCATGATTTGGGGAAGGGTGAGGAGTAGGCATGCAGGACAACACTCCTCAAATTCGGGGGAAATCCCCCAATTTAATAGGTTTTAATATCTCTGAAAACATGATTCCAGGAGCAAAATATATTACGCCCGTTATGTACCTGTTACTAACTAAGGAACTCCACCCATACAGACCATCACATCAATACCGTAAATCGTAATGCTGCAAATATCACAGGACTCATGTCTTCCGACATCTGGTATTCTCCTCAGCTTATTTTTGGTTTAAACCAAAGTTTCCCAATGAACTGTATAAATATATTTTTCAAGCATTATTGCATTTCCTAGTGTTAGAATCACACCTTTTTTTTTTAATCATAATCCTAATAATACCCATAAACATTCAGATTAGTGACAGAGCTTATCACCCTTAGATCAGCTTAGAGAGGAGTACAATAAAGAAAGTGCAGTAAGATCCTCAGAGCCTTGGGTTCAGGGCATGGCAGGTACCAGAGTAAAAATGCCCACCACGTCTCAGCCTTAAAATTAAAAAATCACCCCCTCCAGACACATGAAAAGTTGATTCACAGATACATGAATATCAATTTCTGTACTGTATCCATAAAAAGAATAAGATTTTTTTCACCCTCCAATCACTAAATTTCTCCCGTTTGGGGGGAGTGGAGAAATCACCCCTGTTGAGAATATAAGACCCAGCTCATTTACTCTACTAAACTACTCAGAACTCACACAAATCAAGAAGTACTAACAATCTGGGAGCCAGCAAATATTTTTTAATATATTGATTTTTACCCAATAGATAGCAATAGATGACAGATGTTATATAACTGTCACTTTATTCTTGTTCTCAGTATTTTAAATGGCTGGATATAGGACAAGAAAAACAGAAACAGAAGTGCTCCTTTGTAAAGTTTATGCCACCCGCCCCACTAGGTGCATGGGCTTTGTCTTGCCTTTAAAGATTCTAGAACTATATACTCTCCCACCCACAGGATCACGCTTTTGCGTTCAAAATTCAGCCAGCTTGCCTCAGCTCCTGTGTGGGCACCTAAGTACAATGGTGTGTGGGCCAATCTTCAAAAGGGCAGAACAGCCCCCCACCTCCAGCCCGAATCACCCAATTACTAATCTGAAAAACACTGACAGCCAAATAAAGTACTCCAGTTAAAAGTGAAAGGCTTTCTCCGCTGGGGAGTAGAGGAACAAAAGTCAGTCTAGAAGATTAAAAAAAAAAAATTTACAATTGTTTGAGCTGGGTAACTGAGAGAAACAGAAGCGAAAATAAAGGTGTGAGTGAGAGTTTATTCTCATGCCATACTTGTCACAAAGGCTATGTGTCTGCTTTAGGGGGAAAGGAGATTCTTCATTACACAGATCCCCTGGTTTCTAAAAAAGAAACAAGAGACCCTTCCTCAAAGGTTTTGAACACCAAATTATCTTCTTCATGCCCTAATCCCTACCCACTAAGGAGTGGGTGCCAGGTCTTCCACTCCTGGCCTCTAAACTCAGCCTATCATTTGCACCCATAAAAGCACCTTCCACTTTGAAGGGTTCTCTCTGGAAAACCTTTCCCACCTTGTAAAATTATGTGGATTATCTAGATGGTAGTGATGGATCTATTCTTTGATCAGAAACCCAAAGTGCAGATGCAAAGAATGTTAAATCTACAAAATGTTTTACTGAGTCTTTCTTGTGAAATCACAACTCTTTTGTTAAGCTTGTCTTAACAGCAAATCAGACAAAGATCATGAAGATGCAGCTGCATCTTCAGAAAGTGAATATGAAAACTGTGACCCCAAAAGTCAATCTAAGATACTCATGGTAAATTCTAGAATGGCTCTTTCCTGTTTCAGGGACAGCAGGAATGCCTCCGTGAACAGTACTGATTGCTGCTGGTTCCTTGTCACGTGCTCTCTTTTTGGTGCTGTGCTAAGGCTACATTTTCACTTTAGGAAAAACTCACCTCTCCACAAACTTCCATTACTGGCTATATTCTACTTCAGTTCAGTCACTCATTTGTGTCCGACTCTTTGCGACACCATGCACTGCAGCACACTAGGCTTCCCATATTCTACCTGGATATATGCAAATATCTCTAGCCCAAAAGAACCTCAATAGCTAAATCTCTTTCCCTGGAGGTCTCTCAAGCATCTCAAACTTAACCACAACCAAATGGAACTCAAGATGTTCCAGAAAGTATTCATCTCCCATATTACCTTTCTCAGTTAACAGTGCCCATAGCCACCAAGCCTTAGTCAGACTTCTTTCTTATCCATCCCTGAGTATAGGTCCTTCTACTATATAAATACATGTCCTCTTCAATTAAAATGTCCACCATCTCTACAAAACCCTGACTTCCCTTTCTTTACCACTCTGCTACAATTTCTCTCTTAAAATGCAACTGATGTTATTTCTGTGCTTACTGTCCTTCAAAACTTCCGACCCTTGAAGAATCAAGTCCAGTGCTTTGCAGTCCGGCATATGATCTCCCTAATGATACAGCTTCTGCCCAACTCTCCAACTACCTCTGCCATTTCCCCCATGAGGATCTCACATCTTGTCTGCCGCCACCTTCTGTCTGTCCCAGCTCACCTGCTGTGCATTCATTCCTCTGCCTGGAATGCCCTTCCCTCCATGTTTGTTCACCTAGTCTTATTTCACTCTTCAAAACCCAACGAAATGTCCACTCTGCGAAATCTATCACCACCACTCTCCTTGTAAACATTTCTACTAGCGAACGGAAACTGCACAACCAAAGAGTGTATGCGGCCACGTCCTTCACAAAGTCGTGCCTGGTTTTACTACATACCCATAGAGAAGGTAAACACTTGATGCTTGTTTGCTAAATCACCTCTCCTCTAATAAATAACTAAAACAACACAACTTACATTTATTAAGAATTTATCACATGCCAAAATGTACAACATATTAAGCCATTTCATCCTCACAACAACTCCATAAGGTGAGTAGGTATTATTCCAGTTTATAAATGAGGAATCTAAGGTGCATTCAAACAGGCCAGAGAACTTGCCCAGGAGCTACAGCTTTAATGGAAGAGACGGGACTGGAACTCGGGTCTGACCGATTCGAGTCCACGCTTGTAACCTCTGTGCTTAATTCTCGCTGTTCTACACTGTCCTTAACAGGGCTCCCAAAGAGTGCTGTCCACACTATTTTGTCTAAAACTTCAAGAATCAATTATCTAGCTAGGTTTCTATTAGGGTTTTATACTTTTTGCAGCTAAGGGAATAGAGTTATTCTGGATTAAGTATGTTATGGCCAATGAGCTCAGAATAATATGATTACTCTAAACTGTCTCATATACAAGTATCTGGCACCCAACCTAAACTCAGTCAACCAGAAAAGTTTTTTGAAGTCCACGTAGGAAAAAAGAAAATGAACAACTACTTATTTCCTCAGATCAATCTTCCAACAGAATAACTCCTTCCATTTTTTTGGAAGGCAGGGCAATCTGCAAATACAAAGATTCCTTTTATTTGGGAGTTTTGAGCCATATACCCAAATTCCTCATAGCAGTCTATGAAGAAAAAGTCAAGATAAACTAATCTTGTTAAGCCCCTCCTCCTCTGCTCCTGGCCATCTTTATTTTTAGGACATTCTCTGGCAGTTGTAGTATCAAATGATGGCGATACTGAGTATGTGAGCTTCACAAGCTGGCAGGTGTCGGATGGCGACCCTGCAGCAGCTCCATAGGCAGCCCACCCAGATGCTTATGTTTAAACTGGGAAAAAGTCCATGAAGCAGGCAGAAGCCAGTGGCTCATCTTACACCAGACCCCCTACTTTCAGCTGTCCCAAAAAAACAAAACCCCAAACCCTCTAAATTAGAATC
Source organism: Neotragus pygmaeus (assembly GCA_006410875.1). Classification (NCBI taxonomy): domain Eukaryota; kingdom Metazoa; phylum Chordata; class Mammalia; order Artiodactyla; family Bovidae; genus Neotragus; species Neotragus pygmaeus. The sequence goes on along the minus strand of SJYV01024833.1, from coordinate 1,404 downwards.
ATTTCAATCTTCCCAGACAGAATCTTGTATCAAAGAAATGCTAAATCCTACTTTAATGACTTCTACTTTGTTGCAACGGTACAGGAAATTCAGCTGTCCTTTTACTCAGAGGAAACCAGTGTGCGTTTTAAACAGAAGCTGAACACAGTAAAGCCTGAAGGGGACAGACATCAGGGACGGGCTCTTCTGGCATGATGTTACCTTCACAACTGAGCTAGGAGTGACTGGCTGGTTTCATCTGAAAGAAACATCTGGTACCATCTATACCAAGGTGGAAAAGCTCAAATCAAAGTATAATGGAAAGGTGGGGGATGGAAAATGAGCAAAAGAAAACAAAACAAAAAAAGCCATCATCAGTACCTTTAGTGTTTTTAAAAGATAAAACAGAAGAATTTAAAATATAAAACCAAAGAATTTAAGTGGGAGCAATTAATAACCAGCGGGTACCGAGAGATTGCTCAAGTACACCCAAAAGATGAATAAAACGGCCCAGGACTGGACCTCATTCGACACCAGAAGCACTCATCCTCCCAAGTCTCCCCACTATCCAACTCGCTGAGTCCATGGGTGCTACTGTTTTCACAATTACTTCTTCTTTCCCTTTATATTTAAGTCATACCGAGTATTATATTGTACTCTTCTTTAAAACACCTTTAAATACAATAATGGCCAACTAAATTTATTTAAAATAGTGAGGGGAGGGGGGAGAAAACACTGTTGAATGTCCAGCAGCAGCAGTGAAAGGGTTAAATCAAGTACACTCAGCCATGGAGACGCTGCAGCTGTTACAAATGCTCTTTACTAAGAGTTTATAACAGCAGGTGAGGTGGACAATGGGTGGTCTCCTAAACCTCTGTTGGGCCTCTAGGAAGCAGCCATGAAGCTTGGGTGGGACCGCCCCCTCAACCAAATCTCCCAGAACAAGTCTACCTCCTCTACCCGACACTGACTGGCTTAGTCCTGTAACCTGGACCAATCAACCCAAACTGTAAAACATTTGCTGTGAGGCAAGAAGGGCTGTGTGGATCACAATAAACTGTGGAAAATTCTGAAAGAGATGGAAATACCAGACCACCTGACCTGCCTCCTGAGAAACCTGTATGCAGGTCAGGAAGCAACAGTTAGAACTGGACATGGAACAACAGACTGGTTCCAAATAGGAAAAGGAGTACGTCAAGGCTGCATATTGTCACTCTGCTTATTTAACTTATATGCAGAGTACATCATGAGAAACGCTGGACTGGAAGAAACACAAGCTGGAATCAAGACTGCCGGGAGAAATATCAATAACCTCAGATATGCAGATGACACCACCCTTATGGCAGAAAGTGAAGAGGAACTAAAAAGCCTCTTGATGAAAGTGAAAGAGGAGAGTGAAAAAGTTGGCTTAAAGCTCAACATTCA
>SJYV01024831.1:0-16968 GCA_006410875.1 Neotragus pygmaeus | reverse complement strand
CAAAGTAGCTCTAAAATAGCTCTTTGAAGTAAAATCTTTTTAATTATTAAAAAAACCCACAGAACTAAGAATCCTAATTTAACTAAGTTTACTTTTTTGTTTTTTAACCTGTTTACTGTCAGCTTTTCAGTTGATCCATAATCAACAAATTGCACCAGGACAGCTAGAGGATTAAATTCTTTAATGGAAACAATCTTTGCTCTGTACCATAAGCCATCATCATATTCTGCAAGGCAAGGCATTTCTGAAAAGACAGAAAAAGGGGAAAATTACATTGCCTTTTATTTTCTTAAAAATATATATGCTTTGAAATACAGTAAAGTATAAAGAAGATATAATCCCCATATACCGGTTATTCAGAATTAAACACTCAACAGCCATATGTTGGGTTGTGCTTTTTTTTCTGTTTATATACCCTGTTTTTCCTAATTCCTAAATTAGGAAAATGTTTGAAGACAGACATTTATCCCATTCTCAGAGTTCCTAGTTCTACCTCCCATGGCTTAGACCATCCTCCCACTCCTTATATGCCCCCAATTTTTTTCTTTTGGGCAGCTGTCTTCTGCAAAGGATAGTAAAATGGGTTCTATTATTCCTACTTTTAATTTTCCCTTCCTCCAATGCAATTCCATTGCTCTCTAGTTTAACACTTTTCAATGGCATCTTAACTGTTTGCAGTACAAAGTTCTTAGACTGCAATTTACAAGGTTCTGAACTGTATACTCCCAACCCACTCTGACAATATATCCTCAACGTGTTACCCAAACAGATTGCTTATTCAACTCCTTTAATATAAATTCCATACGTATTTAATAGGCACTTGCTTATGAATCAACTTTCACGTATGCATACTTAACTTTAATTCCACAATAACTATAGAAAAATGCACAAACAATATATATATANGATTGCTTATTCAACTCCTTTAATATAAATTCCATACGTATTTAATAGGCACTTGCTTATGAATCAACTTTCACGTATGCATACTTAACTTTAATTCCACAATAACTATAGAAAAATGCACAAACAATATATATATATAGATAGCTCCATGAATTACCATACCATGTACAGATTGTGTAACTTTCCTTGAGAGAAGAACATGAGGAAGGAATTGTTTCTTCTAGACTATAAATTAGTTTACAAAAAGAAAATATGATAATGAGCTTATTTTTCACTCATTCAACAAATATTTCTGAGCACCTACTCATGTAAGTTGCCCTCCTCAAAAGCTGGGGACACTGCAGTATAAAGTATTCCTGCTCACAGTGTCCCTTCCTAGGAGAGGAGGCAAGGGAGAGGAGATGGTGGAGAAGGGCAGGGCAGGGGAGGGAGGTTGGGGGGTGTGGGAGGAAGAGCACCATGGAAGAAGACCTGCGGTAGGGGAAAGTAGAGCAGAGGTCCTGCTATACATTCCAGAACTTTCCAGGCAGGGAAAAGGGCAAGTGTTGTTTATCAGCCAAACATGGGTAATAAGTGATTGAATTCTTATTAAGTAGCAGATAAGACATTAGGCTCTAGCTTTCCTTTGCTAAAGTATTCTCTGATAAGTACCAACTACAAGGATGAACGCATCTCTATACATGACATGGATAAAATGTACAGACACCATTCAGTATTTCAGGAACTGTCAACACAGGTAACTAACTGCATTTTCCTCGTAGGAGAATCCCATGTATTTAATAAAGGATGGTAACATATATTAGAAAGGAGAAAGCACTATTTCATCCATCCTGACAGGACAGGACACAATGTGAATTCCCCTGCCCTCACACCAAAATTCTCTATTTAGGTGGCTTGTAATGAAATTAAGTGCCATTTAGGTCTAAATAACAACTCACAATTTTGAGCTACTGGCAAAACCTCAAGCTCAGAAAAGCCATCTTCATGCAGTCAAGTGTCCACAGGTGGCCTGAGCTTTGGAAAATCAAAGTGCCCTAAGGCATGAGGCCAAGTGTATAAAGTGAGGGCAATAAAAATACCAGTTAACCTTAGAAACAACTCACTCTCATCAGCATTGAAACAAAACAATGATTTCATNCTGTCCACTCCATCGGAACCTGGCGGCCCTGAGCCGCCTCGACAGTCACCCCGAAGACAGGCTCCCACCTGGGAGGCACGTGTCTCAACCCTGTGGGAAATCCACAAGGGGCAGCACATAGACCCCTCTGTCACCTCGACGGGAAGACTGACCCTGCATCTGGAGCTCGGGAGGAAAGCGGAGGTGCAAGTCTCCACTCGAGAAGAGACCTGACTCCCCTGGGGAGCCTCCAGAGGATCTCCACAGTCCACGCCTGCAGTAGACAGGAATCCTCAGGGGCCAGACTAGCNCCTCGACGGGAAGACTGACCCTGCATCTGGAGCTCGGGAGGAAAGCGGAGGTGCAAGTCTCCACTCGAGAAGAGACCTGACTCCCCTGGGGAGCCTCCAGAGGATCTCCACAGTCCACGCCTGCAGTAGACAGGAATCCTCAGGGGCCAGACTAGCACTTAGGAGCTGGAACCGACTGCCAAGGAATCCCCAGAGGCCCCTGGCAACTCGCTTGGAGCCTGGCCTTTGTGGAGGCCTCGGGGGCGGGTCCCTGGGGTCCAGGTCATAACTCGAGAGGGACCTGCTGCAACTCAAGAAACACCAGGAGGATCTCCCCTCCAGGCGAGATGAGGCCCTTGTCCTCTTCGGCACCTCACGGGAAGTCACACCATCCCTCACGAAACTCAATGGGTCCTTTCACACCCTTGCAGAGGAAGGCGGATGTGCAAGTCTCCACTGGAGAAGAGACCTGACTCTCCTGGGGAGGCTCCAGAAGATCTCCACTGTCCACGCCTGCAGTGGAGAGGAATACTCAGGGGCCAGACGAGGACTTAGGAGCTGTATCCGACTGCCATGGAATCCCCAGAGGATCCTGGCAACTCACGTGGAGCCTTGCCTTCCCAGATGTCTCGAGGGCGGGTCCTTGGGGTCCAGGTCGTAACTCGAGAGGAACCTGCCGCAACCGAGAAACACCAGGAGGATCTCCCCTCCAGGCGAGATGAGGCCCTTGTCTTCTTCGGCACCTCACGGGAAGTCAATCCATCCCTCACGAACCTCGACGGGTCCCTTCACACCCTTGCAGTGACTCCAGAATAGCCCGACATACAGGTCTCCACTTAAGAGGAACATCGAGGGTACCCCCAGAACGCAAGAGGTACCCCGTGTGCCCTGGCTCCACACGGAAGCAGGCTTCCTTCCCCTGCCTCTTCAGGGATGGATGGCTGACTGTCCCGTAGCAACTCGAGAGCAGGTGCTCTCCCCAGGAGTCTCCAGAGGAGCTCCAGGGGTTGCGCCACCTGTTCCACGAGATCCCAGTGGTTTCTGCCCACTCCATCGGAACCTGGCGGCCCTGAGCCGTCTCAATAGTCACCCCGAAGCCTGGCTCCCACCTGGGAGGCACGTGTCTCAACCCCGTGGGAAAGCCTCGAGGGGCAACCCATAGACCCCTGTGTCACCTCGACGGGAAGCCTGAGCTTGCATTTGGAGCTCGGGAGGGAGGCGGAGGTGCATGTCTCCACTGGAGAAGAAACCTAACTCGTCTAGGGAGCCTCCAGAGGATCTCCACGTTCCACGCCTGCAGTGGAGAGGAATACTCAGGGGCCAGACGAGGACTTAAGAGCTGCAACCGACTGCCAAGAAATCCCCAGAGGCCTCTGGCTACTCGCGTGGAGCCTGGCCTTCCTGTAGGCCTCAGGGCGGGTCCCTGTGGTCCCGGTCGTAACCCGAGCGGAACCTGCCCCAACTGGAGAAACACCAGGAGGATCTCCCCTCCAGGCGAGAGGAGGCCCTATTTCTCTGCGGCACCTCACGGGAAGTCACCCCATCCCTCACAAAACTCGACGGGTCCCTTCACACACTTGCAGTGACTCCAGGATAGCCCGACATACAGGTCTCCACTCAAGAGGAACATCGAGGTTATCACCAGAACGCAAGAGGAACCCCGTATCCCCCGGTGCCGCACAGAAGCAGGCTTCCTTCCCCTGCTTCTTCAGGGTTGCATGGCCGACGGTCCTGTCGCAACTTGAGAGCAGGCACTATCCCCAGGAGTCTCCAGAGGAGCTCCTGCAGTCGCGCCACCTATGCCAAGAGACCCCAGAGGTCTCTGTCCACTCCATCAGAACCTGGCGGCCCTGAGCCGCCTCGACAGTCACCCCGAAGCCTGGCTCCCACCTGGGAGGCACGTGTCTCAACCTTGTGGGAAATCCTCGAGGGGCAGCACATAGACCCCTGTGTCACCTCGACGGGAAGCCTGACCCTGCATTAGGAGCTCGGGAAGAAGGCAGAGGTGCACGTCTCGACGGGAGAGAACTGACTCCCCTGCGGAGCCTCCAGAGGATCTCCACGGGCCAAGCCTGCAGTGGAGAGGAATCCTCAGTTCCAGACGAGGACTTAGGAGCTGGAACCCACTGCCAAGGAATCCCCAGAGGCCCCTGGCAACTCGCCTGGAGACTGGCCTTCCCGGAGGCCTCGGGGGCGGGTGCCTGGGGTCCAGGTTATAACTCGAGAGGAACCTTCCACAACTCCAGAAACACCAGGAGGATCTCCCCTCCAGGCGAGATGAGGCCCTTGTCCTCTGCAGCACCTCACGGGAAGTCACCCCATGCCTCACGAACCTCGACGGGTCCCTTCACACCCTAGCATAGGAAAGCGGAGGTGCATGTCTCCACTGGAAAAGAGACCTGACACCCCTGGGGAGCCTCCAGAGTATCTCCACAGTACACGCCTGCAGAGGGGAGGAATCCTGAGGGACCAGACGAGGACTGAGGAGCTTGAACCGACTGCCAAGGAATCCCCAGAGGCCCCTGGCTACTCGAGTGGAGCCTGGCCTTCCCGGAGGCCTCAGGGCGGGTCCCTGGGGTCCAGGTCATAACTCCAGAGGAACCATCCACAACTCGAGAAACACCAGGAGGATCTTCCCTCCAGGCGAGATGAGGCCCTTGTCCTCTGTGGCACCTCACGGGAAGTCAACCCATCCCTGTCCAACCTCGACGGGTCCGTTCACACCCTTGCAGATGAAGGCGGAGGTGCACGTCTCCACTGGAGAAGAGACCTGACTCCCCTGGGGAGTCTCCAGAGTATCTCCACAGTCGACGCCTGCAGTGGAGAGGAATCCTCAGGGGCCAGACGAGGACTTAGGAGCTGGAACCGACTGCCAAGGAATCCCAAGAGGCCCCTGGACAATCGCGTGGAGCGTGGCCTTCCAGGGTCCTGGGGGCAGGTCCCTGGGGTCCAGGTCGTAACTCGAGAGGAACCTGCCGCAATTCGAGAAACATCAGGAGGATCTCCCCTCCAGGCGAGATGAGGCCCTTTTCCTCTGCGGCACCTCACGGGAAGTCACCCCATCCCTCACGAACCTGGACGGGTCCCTTCACACGCTTTCAGTGACTCCAGGATAGCCCGACATAAGGGTCTCCACTCAAAAGGAACATCGAGGGTCCCCCCAGAACGCAAGAGGAACTCCGAATCCCCCGGCTCCGCACGGAAGCAGGCTTCCTTCCCCTGCTTCTTCAGGGATGGTTGGCCGAGCATTCCGTCGAAACTTGAGATCAGGCGCTCTCTCCAGGAGTCTCCAGAGGAGCTCCGAGGGTCGCACCACATGTTCCACGAGACACCAGAGGTCTCTGTCCACTCCGTCAGAACCTAGCAGCCCTGAGCCACCTCGACAGTCACCCCGAAGCCTGGCTCCCACCTGGGAGGCACGTGTCTCAACTCTGTTTGAAAGCCTCGAGGGGCAGCCCATAGACCACTGTGTCACCTCTACGGGAAGCCTGACCCTGCATCTGGTGCTCGAGAGGAAGGCGGAGGTGCACATCTCCACTGGAGAAGAGACCTGACTCCCCTGGGGAGCCTCCAGAGCATCTCCACGGTCCACGCCTGCAGTGGAGAGGAATCCTCAGGGGCCAGACGATGACTTAGGAGCTGGAACCGACTGCCAAGGAATCCCCAGAGGCACCTGGCAACTCGGGTGGAGCATGGCCTTGCCGGAGGCTTTGGGGGCGGGTCCCTTGTGTCCAGGTAATAACTCGAGAGGAACCTGCCACAACTCGAGAAACATCAGGAGGATCTTCCCTCCAGGTGAGATGAGGCCGTTGTCCTATACGNCCTGCAGTGGAGAGGAATCCTCAGGGGCCAGACGAGGACTTAGGAGCTGGAACCGACTGCCAAGGAATCCCAAGAGGCCCCTGGACAATCGCGTGGAGCGTGGCCTTCCAGGGTCCTGGGGGCAGGTCCCTGGGGTCCAGGTCGTAACTCGAGAGGAACCTGCCGCAATTCGAGAAACATCAGGAGGATCTCCCCTCCAGGCGAGATGAGGCCCTTTTCCTCTGCGGCACCTCACGGGAAGTCACCCCATCCCTCACGAACCTGGACGGGTCCCTTCACACGCTTTCAGTGACTCCAGGATAGCCCGACATAAGGGTCTCCACTCAAAAGGAACATCGAGGGTCCCCCCAGAACGCAAGAGGAACTCCGAGTCCCCCGGCTCCGCACGGAAGCAGGCTTCCTTCCCCTGCTTCTTCAGGGATGGTTGGCCGAGCATTCCGTCGAAACTTGAGATCAGGCGCTCTCTCCAGGAGTCTCCAGAGGAGCTCCGAGGGTCGCACCACATGTTCCACGAGACACCAGAGGTCTCTGTCCACTCCGTCAGAACCTGGCAGCCCTGAGCCACCTCGACAGTCACCCCGAAGCCTGGCTCCCACCTGGGAGGCACGTGTCTCAACTCTGTTTGAAAGCCTCGAGGGGCAGCCCATAGACCACTGTGTCACCTCTACGGGAAGCCTGACCCTGCATCTGGTGCTCGAGAGGAAGGCGGAGGTGCACATCTCCACTGGAGAAGAGACCTGACTCCCCTGGGGAGCCTCCAGAGCATCTCCACGGTCCACGCCTGCAGTGGAGAGGAATCCTCAGGGGCCAGACGATGACTTAGGAGCTGGAACCGACTGCCAAGGAATCCCCAGAGGCACCTGGCAACTCGGGTGGAGCATGGCCTTGCCGGAGGCTTTGGGGGCGGGTCCCTTGTGTCCAGGTAATAACTCGAGAGGAACCTGCCACAACTCGAGAAACATCAGGAGGATCTTCCCTCCAGGTGAGATGAGGCCGTTGTCCTATACGCACCTCACGGGAAGTCACCCCATCTTTCACGAACCTCGATGGGTCCCTTCACACCCTTGCAGTGACTCCAGAATAGACCAACATACAGGTCTTCACTCAAGAGAAATATCGAGGGTCCCCCCAGGACGCAAGAGGAGCCCCGTGTCCCCCGGCTCCGCACGGAAGCAGGCTTCATTCCCCTGCCACTTCAGGAATGGATTGTCGACCGTCCCATAGAAACTCGAGAGCAGGAGCTCTCACCAGGAGTATCCAGAGGAGCTCTGGGGGTCACGCTACATGTTCCACGAGACCCTAGAGGACTCTGTCCAATCCATCGGAACCTGGCAGCCCTGAGCCACCTCGACAGTCACCCCGAAGACTGGCTCCCACCTTGGAGGCACGTGACTCAACCTTGTGTGAAAGCCTCGAGGGGCAGCCCATAGACCCCTGTGTCACTTCAACGGGAAGCCTGACCCTGCCTCTGGAGCTCAGGAGGAAGGCGGAGGTGCACGTCTCCACTGGAGAAGAGACCTGACTCCCCTGGGGAGCTTCCAGGAGATCTCCACAGTCCACGCATGTAGTGGAGAGGAATCCTCAGTGGCCAAAGAATACTTAGGAACTGGAACCGACTGCCTAGGAATCCCCAGAGGCACCTGGCAACTCGGGTGGAGCTTGGCCTTCCCAGAGGCCTCCGGGGCGGGTCCCTGGCATCCAGGTCGTAACTCGAGAGGAATCTGCCCCAACTCAAGAAACGCCAGGAGGATCTCCCCTCCAGGCGAGATGAGGCCCTTGTCCTCTGTGGCACCTCACGGGAAGTCAACCCATCCCTGTCCAACCTCGACGGGTCCGTTCACACCCTTGCAGATGAAGGCGGAGGTGCACGTCTCCACTGGAGAAGAGACCTGACTCCCCTGGGGAGTCTCCAGAGTATCTCCACAGTCGACGCCTGCAGTGGAGAGGAATCCTCAGGGGCCAGACGAGGACTTAGGAGCTGGAACCGACTGCCAAGGAATCCCAAGAGGCCCCTGGACAATCGCGTGGAGCGTGGCCTTCCAGGGTCCTGGGGGCAGGTCCCTGGGGTCCAGGTCGTAACTCGAGAGGAACCTGCCGCAATTCGAGAAACATCAGGAGGATCTCCCCTCCAGGCGAGATGAGGCCCTTTTCCTCTGCGGCACCTCACGGGAAGTCACCCCATCCCTCACGAACCTGGACGGGTCCCTTCACACGCTTTCAGTGACTCCAGGATAGCCCGACATAAGGGTCTCCACTCAAAAGGAACATCGAGGGTCCCCCCAGAACGCAAGAGGAACTCCGAGTCCCCCGGCTCCGCACGGAAGCAGGCTTCCTTCCCCTGCTTCTTCAGGGATGGTTGGCCGAGCATTCCGTCGAAACTTGAGATCAGGCGCTCTCTCCAGGAGTCTCCAGAGGAGCTCCGAGGGTCGCACCACATGTTCCACGAGACACCAGAGGTCTCTGTCCACTCCGTCAGAACCTGGCAGCCCTGAGCCACCTCGACAGTCACCCCGAAGCCTGGCTCCCACCTGGGAGGCACGTGTCTCAACTCTGTTTGAAAGCCTCGAGGGGCAGCCCATAGACCACTGTGTCACCTCTACGGGAAGCCTGACCCTGCATCTGGTGCTCGAGAGGAAGGCGGAGGTGCACATCTCCACTGGAGAAGAGACCTGACTCCCCTGGGGAGCCTCCAGAGCATCTCCACGGTCCACGCCTGCAGTGGAGAGGAATCCTCAGGGGCCAGACGATGACTTAGGAGCTGGAACCGACTGCCAAGGAATCCCCAGAGGCACCTGGCAACTCGGGTGGAGCATGGCCTTGCCGGAGGCTTTGGGGGCGGGTCCCTTGTGTCCAGGTAATAACTCGAGAGGAACCTGCCACAACTCGAGAAACATCAGGAGGATCTTCCCTCCAGGTGAGATGAGGCCGTTGTCCTATACGCACCTCACGGGAAGTCACCCCATCTTTCACGAACCTCGATGGGTCCCTTCACACCCTTGCAGTGACTCCAGAATAGACCAACATACAGGTCTTCACTCAAGAGAAATATCGAGGGTCCCCCCAGGACGCAAGAGGAGCCCCGTGTCCCCCGGCTCCGCACGGAAGCAGGCTTCATTCCCCTGCCACTTCAGGAATGGATTGTCGACCGTCCCATAGAAACTCGAGAGCAGGAGCTCTCACCAGGAGTATCCAGAGGAGCTCTGGGGGTCACGCTACATGTTCCACGAGACCCTAGAGGACTCTGTCCAATCCATCGGAACCTGGCAGCCCTGAGCCACCTCGACAGTCACCCCGAAGACTGGCTCCCACCTTGGAGGCACGTGACTCAACCTTGTGTGAAAGCCTCGAGGGGCAGCCCATAGACCCCTGTGTCACTTCAATGGGAAGCCTGACCCTGCCTCTGGAGCTCAGGAGGAAGGCGGAGGTGCACGTCTCCACTGGAGAAGAGACCTGACTCCCCTGGGGAGCTTCCAGGAGATCTCCACAGTCCACGCATGTAGTGGAGAGGAATCCTCAGTGGCCAAAGAATACTTAGGAACTGGAACCGACTGCCTAGGAATCCCCAGAGGCACCTGGCAACTCGGGTGGAGCTTGGCCTTCCCAGAGGCCTCCGGGGCGGGTCCCTGGCATCCAGGTCGTAACTCGAGAGGAATCTGCCCCAACTCAAGAAACGCCAGGAGGATCTCCTCTCCAGGCGAGATGAGGCCCTTGTCTTCTGTGGCATCTCAAGGGAAGTCACCCCGTCCCTCACGAAATTCGATGGGTCCATTCACACCCTTGCAGTGAAAGATGGATGTGCACGTCTCCTCTGGAGAAGAGACCTGACGCCCCAAGGGAGCCTCCTGTGTATCACCACGGTCAACGACTGCAGTGTAGAGGAATCCTCAGTGGCCAGAAGAAGACTTAGGAGATGGAACTGACTGCCAAGGAATCCCCAGAGGACCCTGGCAACTCCCGTGAAGCATGGCCTTCCCGGAAGCCTCGGGGGTGGGTCCCTGTGGTCCAGGTCGTAACTCCAGAGGAACCTGCCTCAACTGGAGAAACACCAGGAGGATCTCCCCTCCAGGCGAGATGAGGCCCTTGTCCTCTGCGGTACCTCACGGGAAGTCACCCCGTCCCTCACGAACCACGACGGGTCCCTTCACACCCTTGGAGTGACTCGAGAATAGCCCGACATACAGGTCTCCACTCAAGATGAACATCGAGGGTCCCCCCAGAACGCAAGAGGAACCCCGTGTGCCCCGTCTCCTCATGGAAGCAGGTTTCCTTACCCTACCTCTTCAGGGAAGGAAGGCCGAACGTTCCATCGCAACTCGAGAGCAGGAGCTCGCCCCAGGAGTCTCCAGAGGAGCTCTGGGGCTCGCGCCACCTGTTCCACGAGACCCAATAGGTCTCTGTCCACTCCATCGGAACCTGGCAGCCCTGAGCCGCCTCGACAGTCACCCCGAAGATTGGCTCCCACCTGGGAGGCACGTGTCTCAACCCTGTGGGAAAGCCTCGAGCACAGCCCGTAGACCCCTGTGTCACCTCTACGGGAAGCCTGACCCTGCATCTGGAGCTCGGGAGAAAGGCGGGATGCACGTCTCCACTGGAGAGGAGACCTGACTCCCCTGGGGAGACTCCAGAGGATTTCCACGGTCTACGCCTGCAGTGCAGAGGAATCCTCAGGGGCCAGACGAGGACTTAGGAACTGGAACCCACTGCCAAGCAATCCCCAGAGACCCCTGGCAACTTGCCTGGAGACTGGCCTTCCCGGAGGCCATGGGGGCGGGTCCCTGGGGTCCAAGTCATAACTCGAGAGGAACCGTCCGCAACTCGAGAAACATCAGGAGGATCTCCCCTCCAGGCGAGATGAGGCCCTTGTCCTCTGCGGCACCTCACGTGAAGTCACCTCGTTCCTCACGAACCTCGACGGGTCCCTTCACACCCTAGCAGAGGAAGGCGGAGGTGCACGTCTCCACTGGAGACGAGACCTGACTCCCCTAGGGACCCTCCGGAGTATCTCCACGGTCCAAGCCTGCAGTGGAGAGGAATCCTCATGGGCCAGACGAGGACTTAGTAGTTTTAAACGACTGCCAAGTAATCCCCAGAGGTCCTTGGCCAAAATCGTGGAGCCTGGCCTTCCTGGAGGCCTCGGGGGCGGGTCCCTGCGATCCAGGTCGTACTCGAGAGGAACTTGCCACAACACGAGAAACATCAGGAGGATCTCCACTCCAGGCGAGATGAGACCCTTGTCCTCTGTGGCACCTCACGGGAAGTCACCCCATCCCTCACGAACGTCTACCGGTCCCTTCACACCCTTGCAGACGAAGGCAGAGGTGCAAGTCTCCACTGGAGAAGAGACCTGACTCCCCTGAGGAGCCTCCAGAGTATCTCCACGGTCGACGCCTTCAGTGGAGAGGAATCCTCAGGGGACAGACGAGGACTTAGGAGCTGGAACAAACTGCCAAGGAATCCCCAGAGGCCCCTGGCAACTTCCGTGGAGCCTGGCCTTCCCGAAGGCCTCGGGGGCTGGTCCCCGGGGTCCAGGTCGTAACTCGAGTGGAACCAGCTTCAACTTGAGAAACACCAGGAGGATCTCCCCTCCAGGCGAGATCAGGCCCTTGTCCTCTGCGGTACCTCATGGGAAGTCACCCCATTCCTCACGAACCGTGACGGGTCCCTACACACCCTTGGAGTGACTCGAGAATAGCCCGACATACAGGTCTCCACTCAAGACGAATATCGAGGGTCCCCCCAGAACGCAAGAGGAACCCCGTGTCCCCCGTCTCCGCATGGAAGCAGGTTTCCTTTCCCTACCTCTTCAGGGATGGAAGGCCGACAGTTCCTTCGCAACTTGAGAGCAGGTGCTCACACCAGGAGTATCCACAGGAGCTCCTGGGATGGCGCCACCTCTTCCACGAGACCCGAGAGGTCTCTGTCCACTCCATTGGAACCTGGCGGCCCTGAGCTGCTTCGACAGTCACCCCTAAGACTGGCACCCACCGGGGAGGCACGTGTCTCAACCCTGTGGGAAAGCCTCGATCAGCAGCCCATAGACTCTTTTATCATTTCGACGGGAAGCCTGACCCTGCATCTGGAGCTTAGGAGGGAGGCAGAGGTGCACATCTCCACTGGAGAAGAGACCTGACTCCCCTGGGGATGCTCCAGTGGATCTCCACGGTCCAGGCCTGCAGTGTAGAGGAATCATCAGAAGCCTACGACGACTTAGGAGCTGGAACCGACTGCCAAGGAATCCCCAGAGGCCACTGGCAACTCGGGGGCGGCCTGACCTTCCCGGAGGCCTCAGGGGCGGGTCCCAGTGGTCGAGGTCGTAACTCGAGAGGAACCTGCCGCAACTCGAGAAACACCAGGAGGATCTCCCCTCAAGGCGAGATGAGGCACTTGTCCTCTGCGGGACCTCAGGGGAAGTCACTCCATCCCTCACGAACCTCGACGGGTCCCTTAACACCCTTGCAGTGACTCCAGAATAGCCCAACATACAGGTCTCCACTCAAGAGGAACATCGAGGGTCCCCACAGAACACAAGAGGAACCCCGTGTCCCCCGGCTCCGCACGGAGGCAAGCTTCCTTCCCCTGCTTCTTCAGGGATGGATGGCCGACCGCCCTGTCGCACCTCGAGAGCAGACGCTCTCCCCAGGAGTCTCCAGAGGAGCTCTTGGGATCACGCTACCTGTTCCACGAGACCCCAGAGGTCTCTGTCCACTCCATCGGAAAATGGCGGCTCTGAGCCGCCTCGAAAGTCACCCCGAAGACTGGCTCCCACCTGGGAGGCATGTTTCTCAACCCTTTGGAATGCCTCAAGGGGCAGCCCATAGACCCCTGTGTCACCTCGACGGGAAGCCTGACCCTGCATCTGGAGCTCGGGAGGAAGGCGGAGGTGCACGTCTCCACTGGAGTAGAGACCTGACTCCCTTGGGGAGCCTCCAGAGGATCTCCACGGTCCACACCTGCAGTGGAGAGGAATCCTCAGGGGCCAGACGAGGACTTAGGAGCTGGAACCGTCTGCCAAGGAATTCCAAGAGGCCCCTGGCAACTCGGTTGGAGCCTGGCCTTCCCGGAGGCCTCGAGGGCGGGTTACTGGGGTCGACGTAGTAACTCGAGTGGGACCTGCCGTAACTCGTGAAACACCAGGAGGATCTCCCCTCCAGGCGAGATGAGGCCCTTGTCCTTTGCAGCACCTCTCGGGAAGTCACCCCATCCCTCACGAACCTCGACTGGTCTCTTCACACCCTTGCAGTGATTCCAGAATAGCACAACATACAGGTCTCCCCTCAAGAGGAACCTCGGGGGTCCCCTCAGAACGCAAGAGGAACCCGGTGTCCCCCGGCTCTCCACTGAAGCAGGCTTCCTTCCCCTGCTTCTTCAGGGATGGATGTCCGAAGGTCCCGTCGCAACTCAAGAGCAGATGATCTCCCCAGGAGTCTCCAGAAGAGCTCCGGTGGTCGCGCCACTTGTTCCACGAGACCCCAGAGGTCTCTTTCCCTTCCATCAGAACCTTGCATCCCTGAGCCGCCTCGACAGTCACCCCGAATACGGGCTCCCATCTGGGAGGCACGTGTCTGAACCCTGTGGGAAAGCCTCGAGGGGCAGCCCATAGAACCCTGTGTCACATTGACGAGATGACTGACCCTGCATCTGGAGCTCGGGAGGAAGGCGGAGGTGCACGTCTCCACTGGAGAAGAGACCTCACGCGCCTGCCGAGCCTCCAGAGGATCTCCACGGTCCACGCCTGCAGTGGAGAGGAATCCTTAGGGGCCAGACGAGGACTGAGGAGCTAGAACCGACTGGCAAGGAATCCCCAGAGGCCCCTGGCAACTCGCGTGAAGCCTGGCCTTCCTGGAGGCCTCGGCGGCGGGTCCCTGGCGTCCAGGTCGTAACTCGAGAGGGACCTGCCACAACTCGAGAAAAACCTGGAGGATCTCTCCTCCAGGAGAGATGAGTCCGTTGTCCTCTGCAGCACCTCACGGAAAGTCACCCCATCCCTCACGAACCTCGACGGGTCCCTTCACATCCTTGCAGTGACTCCAGAATAGCCCGATATACAGGTCTCCACTCAAGAGGAATATCGAGGGTCCCCCCAGAACGCAAGAGGAACCCCATGACACCAGGCTCTGCACGGAAGCAGGCTTCCTTCCCCTGTATCTTCCGGGATCAATGGCCGATAGTCCCATCGTAACTCGAGTGCAAGCGCTATCCCCAGAAGTCTCCAGAGGAGCTCCGGGGGTCGCGCCAACTGATCCATGATACCCCAGAGGTCTCTGTCCACTCCATTGGAACCTGGCTGCACTGAGCCGCCTCGACAGTCACCCCGAAGACTGGCTCCCACCTGGGAGGCACGTGTTTTAACCCTGTGGGAAAGCCTCGAGGGGCAGCCCACAGACCCATGTGTCACCTCGACAGGAAGTCTGACCCTGCATCTCGAGCTCGGGAAGAAGGTGGAGGTGCACGTCTCCACTGGAGAAGAGACCTGACTCCCCTTCGGAGCTTCCAGAGGATCTCCACGGTCCACGCCTGCAGTGGAGAGGAATCATCAGGGGCCAGACGAGGACGTAGGAGCTGGAACCAACTGAAAAAGAATCCCCAGGGGGCCCGGGCAACTTGCGTGGAGCCTGGCCTTCCCGAAGTTCTCGGGGTCGGGTCCCTGGGGTCCAGGTCGAAACTCAAGAGGGAACTCCCGCAACTCGAGAAACACCAGGAAGATCTCCCCTCCAGGCGAGATGAAGCTCCTGTCCTCGGTGGCACCCAACGGGAAATCACCCCATCCCTCACGAACCTCGACGGGTCCCTTCACATCCTTGCAGTGACTCCAGAATAGCCCGATATACAGGTCTCCACTCAAGAGGAATATCGAGGGTCCCCCCAGAACGCAAGAGGAACCCCATGACACCAGGCTCTGCACGGAAGCAGGCTTCCTTCCCCTGTATCTTCCGGGATCAATGGCCGATAGTCCCATCGTAACTCGAGTGCAAGCGCTATCCCCAGAAGTCTCCAGAGGAGCTCCGGGGGTCGCGCCAACTGATCCATGATACCCCAGAGGTCTCTGTCCACTCCATTGGAACCTGGCTGCACTGAGCCGCCTCGACAGTCACCCCGAAGACTGGCTCCCACCTGGGAGGCACGTGTTTTAACCCTGTGGGAAAGCCTCGAGGGGCAGCCCACAGACCCATGTGTCACCTCGACAGGAAGTCTGACCCTGCATCTCGAGCTCGGGAAGAAGGTGGAGGTGCACGTCTCCACTGGAGAAGAGACCTGACTCCCCTTCGGAGCTTCCAGAGGATCTCCACGGTCCACGCCTGCAGTGGAGAGGAATCATCAGGGGCCAGACGAGGACGTAGGAGCTGGAACCAACTGAAAAAGAATCCCCAGGGGGCCCGGGCAACTTGCGTGGAGCCTGGCCTTCCCGAAGTTCTCGGGGTCGGGTCCCTGGGGTCCAGGTCGAAACTCAAGAGGGAACTCCCGCAACTCGAGAAACACCAGGAAGATCTCCCCTCCAGGCGAGATGAAGCTCCTGTCCTCGGTGGCACCCAACGGGAAATCACCCCATCCCTCACGAACCTCGACGGGTCCCTTCACATCCTTGCAGTGACTCCAGAATAGCCCGATATANGCAACACGAGAAACCCCAGGAGGATCTCCCCTCCAGGCGAGATGAGGACCTTGTCCTCTGCGGCACCTCATGGAAAGTCACCGCATCCCTCATGAAACTCAACGAGTCCCTTCACAACCTTGCAGAGGAAGGTGGAGGGGCACGTCTTCACTGGAGAAGAGACCTGACTCCCCTGGGGAGCATCCAGAGGATCACCACGTTCCACGCCTGCAGTGGAGAGGAATCCTCAGGGGCCAGACGAGGACTTAGGACCTGGAACCGACTGTCAAGGAATACCCAGGGGACCCTGGGAACTCGCCTGGATCCTCGCTTTCTCGGAGGCCTTGGGGGCAGGTCCCTGGCGTCCAGGTCGTAACTCGAGAGGGANGGGGCCAGACGAGGACTTAGGACCTGGAACCGACTGTCAAGGAATACCCAGGGGACCCTGGGAACTCGCCTGGATCCTCGCTTTCTCGGAGGCCTTGGGGGCAGGTCCCTGGCGTCCAGGTCGTAACTCGAGAGGGACCTGCAGCAACGCGAGAAACACCAAGGGGATCTCCCCTCCAGGCGAGATGAGGCCCTTGTCCTCTGTGGCACCTCACGGGAAGTCACCCCATCCCTCACGAACCTCGACGGGTCCCTTCACACCCTTGCAGTGACTCCAGAATAGCCCAACATACAGGTCTCCCCTCAAGGGGAACATCGAGGGTCCCCCAAGAACGCAAGAGGAACCCCGTGTCCCCCAGTTCCGCATGGAAGCAGGCTTCCTTCCCCTGCCTCTTCAGGTATGGATGGCCGACCATCCCGTCGCAACTCGAGAGCAGGCACTCTACCCAGGAGTCTCCAGAGGAGCTCTGGGTGTCGCGCCACCAGTTCTACGAGAGCCTAGAAGTCTCTGTCCACTCCGTCGGAACCTGGCATCCCTGAGACGTCTCGACAGTCACCCCGAAGATTGGCTCCCACCTGGGAGGCACGTGTCTCAACCCTGTGGGAAAGCCTCGAGGGGCAGCCCATAGAACCCTGTGTCACATTGACGAGATGACTGACCGTGCATCTGGAGCTCGGGTGGAATGCGGAGGTGCACGTCTCCACTGGAGAAGAGAACTGACTCCCCTGGGGAGCCTCCAGAGGATCTCCACAGTCCACGCCTGCAGTGGAGAGGGATCCTCAGGGGCCAGACGAGGACTTAGGAGCTGGAACCGACTGCCAAAGAGTCCTCGGAGGCCCCTGGCAACTTGCATGGA
>SJYV01024829.1:0-10718 GCA_006410875.1 Neotragus pygmaeus | reverse complement strand
CAGGCTCCTCTGTCCATGGAATTCTCCAGGCAAGAATACTGGAGTGGGTAGCCATTTCCTTCTCCGGGGATCTTCCTAACCCAGGAATTGACCCCACATCTCTTGCATCTCCTGCATTGGAGGTGGATTCTTTACCATTGAGTCATCTGATTTTAAATGGCACTGTTTCTTAAATTTAATTTTCTAATTGTTTTTTGCTAGTATATAGAAATACGGCTTATTTTCCTACATTGATCTTGTATCCTACAAACATCATATATTCAGCTAATAGCTCTAGTTGTCTGTGTAGAGTCCTTAGGGTTTTCTATATAAACTATTTGCGAATAAAAGGTTTTATTTCTCTTTTCAATCCGAATACCTTTTATTACTTTTGTTGCCTTACTGCACTAGCTAGAACCTCGACTTCAATAGTGAAGCAATAATGACAGCAAACATCCTTACCTTCTTCCTGGTCTGTGGGGGGTGGAGGGTACTCACTCTTCATACTGTTAGGTATAGTGTCACCTAGTGTTATAGGTTGAATTGTGTCCCTCCAAAAGTGAAAAAGTGAAAGTCGCTCAGTTGTGTCCGACTCTTTGCTATCCCATGGACTGTAGCCTGTCAGGATCCTCTGTCCATGGAATTCTCCTGGCCAGAATAATGGCCTTCTCCATTATTCTCCAGGGGAATCTTCCCAACCCAGGGATCAAACCCAGGTCTCCTGCATTGCTGAGCCACCAGGGAAGCCTGTGTCCCTCCAAATCATAGGTTTAAATCTTAATTCTGGGCAGCTGTTGATTGGACCTTATTTGAAAATAGGGCCTTTGTAGATATAATCAAGACGAGGTTATACAAAGTTAGAATGGGCTCTAAATCCAATGACTGGTATTATTATCAGGAGAGAGATATATCTGGAGACCCAAAAAGAAGACAGCCATGTAAAGATAAAGGCAAATATTGGTGTTATGCTGCCACAAACCAAGAAACATCAAAATTGCTGACAACCACAAGAAGAAAGTGAAGAGGAATGGCAGAAAGCGAAGAGGAACAGAAGAGCCTCTTGATGAGGGTGCAAGAGGAAAATGAAAAACCTGGCTTAAAACTCAACATTCAGAAAAACTAAGATTATGGCATCCTGCCCCAGCACTTCATGGCAAATAGATGGGGGAAAGTGGAAACAATGACAGACTTTATTTTCTTGGGCTCCAAAATCACTGCAGCTGGTGACTGCAGCCACGAAATTAAAAGACCCTTGCTCCTTGGAAGAAAAACTATGACAACCAGATAGCATATTAACAAGAAGAGGCAGCACTTTGTCAACAAAGTTCTGTCTAGTCAAAACTATGGTTTTTCCAGTAGTCATATATGGATGTGAGAGTTGCACCACAGAGAAGGCTGAACACTGAAGAACTGATGCTTTAGAACTGTGGTGCTAGAGAAGACTCGAGAGTCCCTTGGACTGCAAGGAGTTCATACCAGTCAATCCTAAAGAAAATCAACCCTGAAATTCATAGGAAGGACTGATGCTGAAGCTGAAGCTCCAATACATTGGCCACCTGATGTGAAGAACTGATTCATTGCAAAAGATCCTGATTCTGGGAAAGACTGCAGGAAGGACGAGCAGCGGGTAACAGAGGATGAGGTAGTTGAATGGCATTACCAACTCAATGGACATGAGTTTGGGCAAGCTCTGGGAGATGGTAAAGAAAAGGAGCTTGGCATGCTATAGTCCATGGGGCTGCAAAGAGTCAGACATGATTTAGTGACTGTACAACAACAACCAGAAGCTCAGGTAAAGAAAGATTCTTCCCTAGAGCCTTCAGAGGGAGCATGACCGTGCTGACATCTCAATTTTGGATCCTAGCCTCCAGACCTGAGAGCATAAATTTCTGTTATTTGAAACCAACTAGTTTGTGGTAATTTGTTATTGTTCCAGGGAACTATTATACCTAGTTTTGTAGTTAAAAAGTGTTCATGAATTTTTGAATTTGCCCTCTTGCTCTTCTGTCTGTTTTTACGTGGAAATACAGAGACTGAAAACTTACACTGTTGCCATTCCCGTTTTTGCAGAATCTTTAAGTCAATGACTTTAAACTTGTTTTATGGTTAGTACCTGGTTTAGCTTGATGAGTGTTCCATGTGTACTTGAACTTTTATTTTGTAAATGGATATAGTTTTCTACAAGTGTCAATGAAGTTGAGTTGATTGACAGTGTTTCTTAGGTCTTCGGTCACTTGCAACCGAGTGCTAACTGGCGCAACATTCCTTACGCTCCCACTTCATTTCTATATTTTCTAGGGAGCCTTTGTGAAGTGCCCTCAACTAAAAGGACACACTCTCCCCTCTGGGATCATAAAGCATTTTGTTTATACTTTTCATAGAGCTTGTATTACATTCTGATTTATGACACAGTAATTCAAGAACATGTCTTATCTCTATTCCTCAATTGAAAATTCCTGGAGAGCAGGGTGTGGATCTGATTCATTTGCATGTCTGCAAGGCACCTGTCCTGCACACCACCGGCTGGCATTTGTTTGCAGTATTCTGCTTCTTGCCTGGCTGTGGAGACACTTCTGCCAAAAGAACTCAGTTTTACAATGCAGGGACCAGCAAGAGGCTCTGTTAGACAGATCTTAGTTTTGGTGTGTGACTAAACATCTTATTTTCTAAAACATAAGATATTTTAAATGTTTCTTTTAAAAGAAATTTTCTCTCCTCGCAGTCCTGAATATTTAGCAGATCAAAACAAATAACTAAAAGGAACTTATAAGAAAAAGCCTTAAGTGAAGACATTTATGGACAGTCAAAAGATGTCCTTCCTGAAAATTTTATTTCCTTTGTCCACGGGCAGCTGGAGTGAGCTGAGAAGGAAGTAAGTACCTGTTAGAAACAGGTACCTCTCTAACCACTCTACCACCACCACTTAACTAGTCTCGTCACATGCTGGGCACAGTGTTATGCACTATAAATATGTTCATAATACATACTCCTCATAACAATACCCGGAGAAGGCAATGGCACCCCACTCCAGTACTCTTGCCTGGAAACTCCCATGGACGGAGGAGCCTGGNGGGCAGACAGATTCTTATACACTGTGCCACCATGGAAATCCTAATATTACACCTTTTAAAAATTAATTTTTATTGGATTATGGTCGCTTTACAATGTTAAGTCAGTTTCTATTGTATAGCAAAGTGAATTGAAAAAAAAAAACGTGTGTGTGTGTGTGTGTGTGTAGTCGCTTGGTCGTTTCTGACTCTTTGTGACCCCATTGTCTGTAGCCTACCAGACTCCTTCATCCATGGGATTTCCCAGGCAAGAGTACTGGAGTGGGTTGCTATTTCCTTCTCCAGGGGATCTTCCCAACCCAGTGGTCAAACCCAGGTCTCCCTCACGGCAGGCGGACACTTTACTGCCTGAGCCACCAGGGAAGCCCTGTATATACATATATATATATACATCCCATCTTTTGGGGATTTCCTTCCCGTTTAGGTCACCACAGATCACTGAGTAATAATACTATACTTTTATATTAAAAAATGATCCCTTGTTTGTCTGAAGTTCAAATTTAACATGGAGTCCTATATTTCTACTTGCTAAATAATGGCAACTGTCAGGCCCATCTCCACTACAATGATGGATGAAATAAAAATGCACATAAAAAACGTAACACTGTTATATCCACTTCTGATTTGCTAACTCAGAATTTATCTCTTCAGAATATATACCATGTAGATAATGTAGAAAATAAGAAAATGAGTATGGTGATATTACTCAGATAGCCTCAATTTCCCCAACCGTGAAATGGAAAGGGTTGGAGCAGACCTAAAATTCCTGTAAACCACTGAATTATTAACAAATCTTTATTCTTATCAAATTTAGTTACCAATGTCTGAAATTCTCATGTCTTCTGGAAGGTTTCTTCACAAAAGCAAATAGCCAACCAATTCAATTTGTTATCCATTTCTACTTTTTCAAAAGCAATTTCTGAAAGCTATTTTTGCACAGCTCATCAGTGATAACGTCTTCTCTTACAGTGATTTGAATGTTCTCTAATATTTGCTACCTTCTACAGATTCTGTCCACAGTCTACTACATCAGAAATGCTCAGGGGTTACAGAGAAAATAGTGCTCCCTCATACTGATCACACCAGGGGCCATGATCACACATGGTAATCCCTGATGTACTGCTTACCAAAAACTCATATTATTTTAGTAAAGATCCAAAATTATTCTAAGGTAGAGATATGCCATGAACTCTTCAAGTTAGGAAGAAATAAATAGCAGGCATCTAATTCATGCTGACTAAAGACAGTCTACAGTATTAGCATTAATCATAAGGAATGAGTAGGAATTATGGCTCTCTGTACATACAAATTTAGTTTTATTCAAACAACCTTGATCAAGTAGCCAATGTTGATATCTGTGATACCGACAGCATCTAACTTGGTCATAGTTGTTTAACAAAGACCCTTGAGGTCCTCTCGAAAGTCTGAGTTTAGGCACTGATCATATGAGAGCAAAAAAGCTCCTATTTTTTGTTTCACTCAAATTATTTCTCCTGCTTTAACTGTTTTGATTTGTGCTGCTGCTGCTGCTGCTAAGTCATTTCAGTTGTGTCCGACTCTGTGCGACCCCATAGACAGCAGCCCACCAGGCTCCTCTGTCTCTGGGATTCTCCAGGCAAGAACACTGGAATGGGTTGCCATTTCCCTCTTCAATGCCTGCATGCATGCTAAGTCGCTTCAGTCGTGTCCAACTCCATGCAACCCCATGGACAGCAGCCCACCAGGATCCTCTGTCCACAAGATTCTCCAGGCAAGAATACTGGATTGGGTTGCCATTTCCTTCTCTTTGATTTGGGCAATTATGCTAATTATAGCAGCAGACTATGGTCCATGGGTCAAACCTTGCCCTCTGCTTATTTTGCAATGAAAGTTTTATTGACCTACGGCCATGCCCATGTATCTGGGTAGTATCTATGGCTGTTTTCACACTGCGACAGCAGAGTGGTTAGCAACAGACTGTATGGCTCACGAAATCCTTAATATATACTATCTGGCCCTTCTGTAAATTTTGCCAATCCCAGCTGTAAATGACTAACATTACTCCCACATTTTAAAAAGAGATGTGAAGTGACAGTATTCCAGGCTCTATATCTTTTGGGCAACAATTTTCTAAAAATGGATGGTAGCTTTCCAATGCAGGAATTATTTCCAACGCAATCAAGAACTCAGCCTTTGCAACCTCTAAAGTGCCCAGGGAACATTTTTGGTGTAGTAGCTCATACAGTTAACTATAGTTTCAATGGAACACCACTCCTCAGTCTCAGATATTCTTAAAGATCCAAAGGATAAACACACAGGCACAGAAGTATGAGAAAACACATTTCTTCCTGCTCAGAGTCCAGCATTTCAGGAGACAAAATTACACAATGACAAGCACACGTGTAGGGTGGCTGCTGCCACCAGTATTTGTAGTCTGATGAGGGAAATGCAGTCAAACAGGAATACAGAAATTGTCTCCATTTGGTGCTGGTGCCTTTGAGGGTATTGTCACTGTTACAGAGATGTAGAATTTAAATCAACATAGTTCTGTGGTTTCACTGCTTTAGGCAGGAAGAATGTGTGATCAGAAAGAACAACTATCTTCAAAACTGAGACTACTGGGAACCTTAAAAGATCTCCACACAGGTGCCCTGAAGGACAGACTTGAAGGCCAGAGGACATATTATGGTTTTTGAGAGGCCTTTGCTGAGTGCCACCTCCTCCGCAGTAATCAACCATGAAGGGCCCCTTGCGATCTCCTTTCTGCTCCCATAGAAAGCCCTTGGAAGCAGACATGACACACTCACAGTTACTGATATTTTATGCCCCAGAAAATTAAACACAGATATTCCTCTAGTTGAGAGGAGCAGGAAGAAGAAGAAGAAAAAAAAACAACCCATAGTAACTGTTGCTAAGTTTGGCTTTACGGTATTGACAGAGTAGATGGCTTACCAAATAAACACTTTAAAAACTGGGTCTAATTCAATCCTTCAACCCCTGTGGGGGATCAAAAGGGGCTCTCCCACTGGGATAGAAGCAGAGCTGAGGCTCTTTCACCCTACTTCAGTTCTGCCTCCTCCATCATGGACCATCTTTCACTCCCTGAGGCCACATCTCCCTACCCCTTGGTGGTCTAAATGTGTGTCCCAGGTCTTAAGTCCCTGGGCTCTCCATGGACAAACAAGAGAAACAAATACACACCCACACCCCTGGAGGGAGAGACACCCCAGCTCATCTCACTTCAGGGGTGGCCAGAGCTCAATATGCTTGAAGTTAAGTGTTAGTCGCTCAGTCATGTCCAACCCTTTGAGACCCCATGGGCTATAGCCCACCAGGCTCCTCTGTCCATGGAATTCTCCAGGGGATCTTCCTCACCCAGGGATCGAACCCTGGGTCTCCTGCACCGCAGGCAGACTCTTTACCACCTGAGCCACCAGGGAAGCTCCAATATGCTTCTTTTTTTATTCAAATATTTGAAGAATGTCTCCTATCTGCCAGGATTTGTACTTAGGTTCAAAGGGGAACAAAAATAGCCCAGTCTTCTCAGGGCATTGATAGGTGGATTGGTACCAGGAGGAAGATAGCAGACAGATAATCCCCCAGAGTCTAAAATTATATTATAAACGAGTTTAAGATGATGAGGGTATAAATTGTGTTCAGCATTGTGAGGGTGAGGAGCGGGAATGTGAGAATATAAGGGGGAATCGTCATTTTTATCAAGGGATCTGAGAAGGCTTTGGCTCCACCGAAGTACATTTAAAATGAAATTAGAAGGACAAGCAGGTGCAGAAGCCCTAAGGACAAGAAGGTCTGGCTCAATCAAGAGAGGTGAGAGTGAGGCTGGGAAGAGGACCAATCCCTTCTAAATCAGAGCAGTGACTTTTACTCATTCTAAGTACAATGCGAGGCCATGAGCAAGGGAGGAAGCGACCATCCCTGTGTGAGGACTGGTCCTGAGGGGTAGGAGCAGAGCCCAAGAGATGATGGAGGTCTGCTTTGGGAAGGGGAGGGGGGAGGCATGCAATAGGTACGCAGAACAGCGGTATTAATCAAGGTATATCTGGAAGGCATGATCAACAGGGGATATACTGACAAATGAGGGAGAAAGAGGTACCAAGGATATCTCTCGATTTGCTAGCATGAGCTCCTGGGTAGGCGCACCATTTACCAAGATAAGAAATACTTTTGGAAGATACTGTAGGGTGAAGCATCAAAGAATTCCACTTTGTAAACCACACAGCATACCTGTAAAGAGCACAGTAAGATTTACTGGCTTCTCTGCAAGCTTCTGTGCTTCTGTGTTCATTATCTGTAAAACGGGAATTATGTACCAACTTCATGACTGTTGTGATAAAAAAACTGATGCATATAAAGTGAAACACTTAGCATGGCAAACAATAATCTCAATAAAAGATTAGCAGCTATGGTTATTATTCTGCACTTGAAATGTCTTATCAGCAACCTTAGTAAAATGTCCAACAGGCAGTTAGATAGCTGGGGTCTACAGCTCACAACTCTCCTGGTGGGAGATAGTAGAAAGGATCCTGCCTGTTCAGGGCTTGAGTATGCTGCTGTGAGATTATGAATCAGGCATCTAGTTGGAGACTTCATAATAGCAACTGAAGATTTACTTTTGGCTAAAAGGTCAGCATCTGGGTATCAACAGCATAAAGATGGCACCCGAAGTTGTAGAAAACAGAATTATTTGATGCAGAAGTGAGTTCAGAGGAAGAAAAACAGAGTCAAGGAATGAGCCTGTAGGGAGTTCCCTAAATCAAACACAAAACAAAGGTTGAAAAGTTGAAGGAAAGGCAATAGACATAAAAAGGTTCTGTACACTTACCTATTTCTTCAAACTAAAAAATGACAGTCAATCTTACAGAGAATCAGTAACTCCTTATATATCAGAAATATATACAAAGATATATTTGCAAGAACATTCACTATAATACTATAAAGAGCAAAAATGACCTAAAACAACCTAAATCAACAATAGCAGACTGATCAGGTAAAGTGTGGCACATCTATGTAAGAAAATAAATGTACAGCTAGTAAACATCAGGTCATAGATGATTTATTGGGAAAATGTTCATATTTTATTGGTACCTCAAAAAAGTAGGCTACAAACTAGCATGCACAATGTTTTGTTTTAAATACTGAGTGTTTTGTTCTTTTTAAAAAATACATAATAGTAGAAAAAAGCCCAGCAGGGCATACAATACCAGAAAATTAAAGTTAATTCTAGATAATAAGATTTTAGGTGATTTTTTTCTTTCTTTGTACTTTTTAATTTTTCAGATACAGATAGCATGAGTAGATGCTACTTGTATAGGAAGAAAATGAAACAAGGCAGATAATTTTTACTCTTCCTTAAAAATATCGGACACTCTTTATCCTCAAATCCCCAAACCAAAGCTCAGGAGAAAGACGAAGACTGAAGACTTGACACAAACATCTCCATTCTCCTCCTTGCAGTAAAAGGAACCAGATACTGCTGCAGGGACAGACAGTAGTATTTCCTGAGCCTTCTACAATGAAATAGAACCATGTTCTCCACCAGGGGCTATTCTTTTCTAACCATAAAACAACTGACAATCACGGTCATGAACTGGACTATAGTCTTTGTTGATCTTTAACAACACACAGTGAGAGAAAAATCATAGAAAAAGATTCGTTTCATTGTAAAAAGAGAAAATCACACAAACTTCCAGTTTGTACATATTTACATACCATCACACCCACAACCAAATCTGAAATTTCTTTTAAAGAAACGTTAAACATTTTTAGAGGACCTTCACTTCCCTATAGCACTCAAAATTTATCAACAAAAATTACATAAATAGGCTTCGCAACAGGGGATTAAATGCTTTCTGATAGAAGCAAGAGAGCCACATCTCCTCCTCCAGTACATGGTATCTGTGCAACCTCAGCTAAGTAATTTCGCTTTTCTTAGTTTTCTTATCTAAAAGTGGGGAGAATAAAACTTTCCTAGCAGGAACCTTCAGGTTTGGAGGACAATAACAGCTGCATGACCCAAATCACACTAATATCCTTCTCGAAAGACCACAGAATCAATAAGAGGGCAAATATTATCATGAGACTCAAACCATTCAGCATTATTAGGAACAGGGAATACCACAAGCTTCACACTACCTGTGAGTGGAGAAATAAACACCGACTTCCAACTCAGCTCCTGCTGCTGCTACAATCCAGGGCGTGTGAAGAGCAGGGAAGCCCTGTGAACAGGAGAAAAGGGACATGGAGATGAAGTTCAAGCAGAATCACCCCCAGAAAGGGAAAGATAGTCCTGCACTAACAGCCCACACACCACACTCAGGCCTGAGACCTGGTAGTTCTCAGCACCTGCTACATGTCAAGAAAGGCTTAAAGGTGAGAGAGACCCAGGACCCAGAAAATTAGTGCTTCTAGAAGAGAGAGAAGTAAAGGAAGGACTGGTGCCAGGATGTTCACACCCAGATCCTCTCCATCCACCAGCACCTCCATCATCCTTTAAGGAAACTGCACCTCTGCCAGAAGTGAGCACTCCTAAACCAAGAAACATTCATGAAATGCCCAGGAATAGAAAAATATCAGCACAAAATCAAACAGCTGCTGAAAATTCTCTCCACCAAAAATCACGAAACAGAAGACAACCGTAACACAACATTCCAAACTGAATGAAATATTTTCACACAAGCACTTGGAGAGTTAAAACCACTTAGAATCAGAAATACAAAAATTAACAACAGAAGTAGACAAAGAACAAAAAAGGAAGAGATGCAGTGAGAGTTGATTGAAATCAACAGAGTCAATAAAAAGACAAAGGATGCTTTCTTCAGAACAGAAAAATAACTTACAAGATGCCCAAGAGAAAACAGGTTTGATTTGAAATTTAATAAGTGGGACAGAAGAATACAGCCAGCAAAAGCAGGAAATAGTCAAGAAGTGGAGACGTTTGGGAAGTGGTGAGAAGTCGGATACATAACAGCACAGGGACAAGTTACAGAGACAGAAAATTGACAGACGAGATTGGAACCAAATTTATTCACTCAACAAATATTTTTGAGTGTTTACTGCATTCAAGACCCAGTTGCTGGTCATTGTGAATGGAATTGGCTCCTCCCCTGCAGGGAAGACAAATAGGAGTCAGGGACCTTTCATCAGGAGAGTGATATAATCAGACTAAATTGAGAGGACAGTAACTCGAGAAGCAGAATGGGAGACTCTCTGGAGTGGGGCGAGACTGAAAGGGAGGCTAATTAGGAGGCCATAATAAATAATTCTAAGAAAAGAGTATCAAGGTTTCCCGATAACCCCATATAAAGATGCCACCAAGGCTGCTATTTTGGGGGAAACTGGGGAATGATTCCGTAACAGATGGAAAGAATTTCTGCTCCATTCTGGGCATCGTGTGGTATGGTATGTGGAGATCGGAACCCCAGGAGAGCACAGGAACTGGAGATGCTGGCGATGGTCATCTTTTGGTTGATAGGGGCAGCCACTGGACGTGAAGAGATGGCCACGGATAACTTGGTTCTTATGCCTCAGAGGACCTTCAGTGTAAATATTTAAGGGGTGGAGGAGAGATAGCGGAGAAGGCAATGGCACCCCACTCCAGTAATATTGCCTGGAAAATCCCATGGACGGAGGAGCCTGGTGGGCTGCAGTCCATGGGGTCGCTGAGGGTCGGAC